>JABFAK010000498.1:0-51671 GCA_013266265.1 Fusarium sp. NRRL 66182
AATCTTCACTGCCTTCAACCCCCACAACTACCCAACCCAGCGCCCCCCCACTAGACATCTCCAGCACCAACAATGGCCCTCCCCTTGCCGTCAACCGCAAGAAGCAGAAGCGTCGACAGAAAGCCGCTGCTAAAGCGGCTGCCCAGCAAGCCGCAAACGGGCACGACGATGCATTGGGAGGTGATAGTGGTGTGGGCTCTACGTTGGGACGTGGCCTTGCTGACCATGAAGAGGTCGAGAGCGACGATGAGCACGAGTACGTCCTAGCGAGCGAATTGACAGGACAAAATACCAACGGCCATCTACCTTCGGACGCCGGATCCAAGAAGAACCGCAAGAAAAAGAAGAAGGGGATAAGCAATGACTCCGCATCACCGATGCAGCAGACCATCGAACCCGAACCGCAACCTAACCTGTCGCGAGGCTCTGGCATGTCCCGCGATAAGATATGGAGTACAAGTAACCAAGAAGAGCGCGAACGCATTAAAGAGTTTTGGCTTGGATTGGGCGAAGACGAACGGAAATCCTTAGTCAAGGTCGAGAAGGATGCTGTTCTGAAGAAGATGAAGGAACAGCAGAAGCACACTTGCAGCTGCACTGTGTGCGGAAGAAAGCGGACTGCAATTGAGGAGGAGTTAGAGGGACTTTACGATGCCTACTACCAGGAGTTGGAGCAATTCGCAAACCAAGGCGAAGGCCCCCCGATGTTGCCATCAGCCCGCGATTTCGCCCTAAGACCACCCCGGGGTCTACCATCGAGCTATGTCAACCGACCGCCATCCCGTGGAAGGATAGTAGAGCACGTGGGAGACGACGAGGACGAGGATGAACTGGAAGAGGTTTATAGTGATGACGAAGCGGAGGACGACGATTATAGCGACGACGAACCTCCCGAAGAATTCCAAACCTCTCACGAGCGAGACGTCGCTGATTTCTTGACGTTTGGCAATAGCCTTCAAGTCAAGGGTACGCAGCTCCTTGAATTACTCCTCCGCAGATATGGTAACATGGACTTAGGTGGCATTCTCACCGTGGCGGATGACCTCCTTAAAAACGACGGCAAGCGCTTCATCGAAATGATGGAGCAGCTTGCAGAACGTCGGATGGCAAGGGAGGAAGACGCCCGCGAACACTTCTCACGAGGCTACGGTCACCCCAATGGCTCATACTCCAATCCCCATAGTCACCCTCCTCCTGAAGAAGACGAATACGAAGAAGAAGAGGACGAGGAAGAAGACTATGACGATAGCCAAGACGAGGAGTATGAGGATGAAGAGGTATACTCAAACCCCTCTGTGATGCCATCCCAGTCCCATACTGAGTGTTGCTGCCAGGACCAAATGACTGAGGAGCAACGAATGGAGGAAGGCCGCCGCATGTTCCAAATATTCGCTGCGCGCATGTTTGAGCAAAGGGTGCTTTCAGCCTACAAAGAGAAAGTGGCAAAGGAGCGCCAGCAGAAGCTGCTGGAAGAGTTGGAGGATGAAGACCGAAAGCAAGAACAGCAGAAAGCTAAAAAGGCCAAGAACGCGCAGAAGAAGAAGGACAAGGCTGCTCAGAAGAAGCAAGCTTTGGCCGAGGAGCGAGCGCGCAAGGAAGCCGAGAAGGCTGCCGAGGACGCTGCACGATTAGAAGCTGAGAGGAAGCGGGTTGCTGAACAGAAAGCCAGGGCCGAAGAGAAACGCAAGCAAAAGGAAGCTCAGAAGAAGGCCGAGGAGGAGGCTCGCTTACGCAAAGAAGCAGAGCGGCAACGGCGAGTCCACGAGCAACGCGAGAAACAAGCTGAACAAGAACGCAAAGCCCGCGAAACCAAGGAGAAGGAGAAGAAGCTGAAGGAAGAACAACGACAAAAAGACAAGGAGGCCCGAGAGCAGAAGGAGCGAGAAGCTCAAGAGCGGAAGGACAAGCAGGAGCGCGACAAACGGGACAAGGAAGCTCGTGCTGCCAAAGCCCAGAAGGATGCCCAGGCGGCTCGCGAAGCCAAGGAGAAGCTGAGAGAGGAGAAGGCAGCCGTTCAAAAAGCAGCAACCCAAGCATCGCAGCCCATTCAAATCCCGAAGCGCGGCTCACAGCACCCCGTGTCCATACCTACGGTGCTTCCGCAACACCGTTCAAATCCTACGAGCTACGCATCTCCAAAGATACCAGTTGCGACTCCTGTGATATCCAAAGCACCGACTCCCATACGGCCCCAGACTTCGTCTCAGCAACAGGACATGGCACCTACAAACTCGGCATCGCATTCCGCTTCGACTGCCAGCCAAAACCCTTCGCCCCATTCAACGACACCAGCTCATATGAGTCCTGGTCCTGTTGGCCAGCGTCAAGGAAGTACAAGCACGACAGCAACACCATCGCAGCATTCTCACTCAGTGTCGCCTACAAACGGACACTCTAGGATGCTTGGTCAATCTGCTCCTTTCCCGATACCGATTGGAATACAACCACCGCCAGGATTGGCTCACCACCCACCCCCGCCTGGCTTCACAAACCGCATGCCTCCCGAACACATGTTTTCAGGGTTCAGACCTGGTGTAGTGATGCCCCCCCCTGGTATTAATGGGCCAGCTGGCCGCGCAATGTCTCAAGTGCATATGCCGCCAGGATTTTCACAGCCTGCCGGCGATCCTTACGATATGGGCGGCTTTCCAATGCCGGCGGATATGCCTCCACCAACGCATCGGCGTCAAAGTTCATTACAGTTCGATGACACGCCACCGACCCCGTCACAACCTATAGGACGGCCTGCACCCATTGGACGCCCTGGAAGCCTTAGTCATGGTCGTTCATCCGTCGATAACGAGGATGAAACTACACACCTGGGTAGTCGGGCTCTCCTGGAAGACGACGAGCCTCTGGCTGCTGAGGTCATCCCCGGTAGCTTGCGGAATCAACCGCCAGGGCCACGCAATGACTTTCCAATGAGCCCCTTTTCTGGTTCAGCGTATGCGATACCGCACACTCCTTGGGGACCTCCTGCTGTTGGGCATCCATTGCCTCCTCCCGGATTCAACCCTCCCGGGTGGGGCCCGCCGAGCGCGCCGCCAGGTTTCGGCTTGGGATCTCCTGTTGCTCCCATGAGCTCGCTTCGCGCCCCGGCACAGCCTCGGCATGTTGCCGTCCGCTTGATGCTCTGCCAGGCTTGCAAAGAGTTGGCCACTTTGGGTGACTCGGAAGGCTACATCGACATCGCAACCATCAAGTCAAGGATTGATGTGATGACGGGCGACCACAGTATTTCGGAACTCGACTTGCTGAATCTCTGTGAAACTGAAGGAAGTCCGTCCAATGGAGGTGGCACATTCGACATCTGGCGTGATGCTGGAGGCCCTGGAAAGCACCACGTTCGGTGGGAGCCTGATATGAACGATGGGTTTGGTGGTCCGCACCGAGCAGTTGGCGCTCCGGGTGAGATTGGTAGTCCTCTGATGAGCCAAGCATCGCTGCGAGGAGGAATGTAGGAAGATTCCCATCGAAGCCGGGCGAGTCAGTGGACCAGCGATGACGCTGTATCTGTCAGAGATCTGGTGCGTGACAGTAGCCCATTGGCCGCACTCAGCAGTGGCAGAGGGAGCAGCTTGTCTGTGGATCACCCAAGGGGACAGTCGAACATGTCTTCTCAGGTTGACCGTCTAGACCTCTGGGTACCAGGGTCACAGAGGCCAAGCGACTCTTCGTAGCTGGATGCGATGAATCTGTCCACCGGAAGAGCATGGAATCCGAGACTAAGGTGAGGCATAAGATGGCGCTGGATCTGCTTACGAGATTCATGAAGCATTACTCGATTCATATCGAGCAAGATGTAACTCAAATTCTGGAGGGGGTTCTCGGAAACGGACGGCAAGGCCGCCATGATAAATCCGGGTCTACACATGGCCAGACTTATGGACAGTCTCGTGGTAATTGGCATGGAAGCGTCTTGATACCATAGATGAGATATCTATTTCAACCTCAAGGGACGGATTGGGAAAGCGAATCACCGCGGAATAATCGCTGATAATGAAAGAAAGAATCTTGTTCAAGTATCGGGTTATTAAGCAATCAGCGGCCCGCGAGCGGGCTATTGCACTCTATTCGCTTCAGTGAGATGTGCATGCACTCGATGTAGTTGTTGATAGAGTGCCATGTTGCAGAACAGTTTCTCAATAAGCAATCGAGATATTGAACGAATCTGATCAACATGGGTAGAGCATGTTTTTGGTTAGCATTCACGTACAGTGCAGCTCTCCCGAACATTCTATCGATAGGGGGTTCTATAACGTTACTCCGTGACTGGGTTTTAGGTATTGATAAAATGTGGCTTGGCTCAGGCGGGACAAAAGACCCAAACCGTTGTAACCTTTTTTTTTTTTTTTACTTTTATGCTCAATCTGTAATGCGTGCGTGCAATTGACCGCGTGGAACTTTATAGAGCTACAACGGCAACGCGCAAGAGACCCAAAGGAGCGAAGTGGAAGTACACGTAATACTTTAATTCAACGTCTAGCCTTTGTCCGTAAGGTGGTAGATAGATAGATAGTTACATTCGCACACCCAAAGTAGCAGACTTTATCCTTTCCCATTGCTCCAAAATACTCAAACATGAATGTGGATGTGAGGTGTGTTCTCCTCCCAGGCCTAAATCAGGGTATCAAAAAAGACGTCACCCTCGGCCTTGACACTGGAAAAAGTTTCCCGCGCCGGCAATCACACAGTTGTTATAAAGAGACGGGGCCGAGTGAGACCAGCTCGGCATCGTGCCTCGAGAGAAGCTCAGCTTGTGTATCGGGGCTCCTCGGACACGCTCTGCAGATGCCTGGCCCCCGCGGCCCTCCCTCGACCAGACCGGCCCGCCTAGATTCGGGTCTGGTCTTGGAAGGGGTTTCCACCGCCGGGGGCGGACTGGCCGGAGGCGTGGCGCATGAGGGGCTGGCGCTGGGCGGCACGCTGCTTCTTTGTGGCGGCGCGGGCGAGAGCGACGGCCTCGGACTTTGCGACGAGACGCTTCTGCTCCTTGCGGTCGCGGCAGCACATGAAGGTGAGGTAGCCGAGCATGATGGCGGCGGAGGCGGCAAAGACGATGGCGATGATGATGCCGGCAGTGTCCATCTCCCTCTTGGTCATGCAGATGTCGTCGTTGTTGGAGTCGAGGGTGCAGAGGACGTCTGCAAGACACTTGGAGGTGGTGACCTCTGTGGGGAAGCACGTGGCCGTCTGGGTCTTGCCAGAGACTGTCTCGAGATCGCACTGCTCGGTGGACTTCTTACCGGTGGAGAAGCAGTCTGTTCCCCTCATGGTGTCGACGGCTCGCTTCCTGATGTCGCCCGCAGCCGTGACTATGGGACCAGCGTCGGGGGCGGCCTCTGCGCGAGGGACGAGGGTGGGCAGGGCGGCGGCGTTGTATCGCTTCTTAAGCTCGCCCTGCTCGGCGAGGTGTGAGCACCGCTCGAGGGTGTAATGAGCCTCCTGGGCGGCGGCCTCGGGGGAGCAGCCGGCGGTGGTGTAGCATTTGGTGAGGGCGGCCTCGTCGGTCTCCTTGAGGTTGGAGAGGCAGTAGGAGAGGGCGCCCTTGTTGGCACAGTCAGCAAAGGCGGCGAGGTCCTCGCTGTGGTTGGCGAGGCAGTCGTGCTGAACGGCAGCGAGGGCGTTGCCCGCGAAGAGGACGGCGGTTGAGAAGCGCATATTGGGCGGTAAACGGATTCGGCCGGGGTTGTCGATTTGTTTTGGAGAGAATGCCCAGCAAAAACTCCTATTGTCGATTGACGATTGGCGCTAAAAGCAAACCAAGACACGCTCAATGAGAGGAGGTGGGGATGTTGTTGTTGTTGTTGTTGTTGTTGATGATGATGGAGGATGAAAAGGGAAGAGAAAAAAACAGAGACACGAAACAAGGAGGATGGAGAAAGTGAAGGGATTATCCGTGAGTAGCTTGGGCTGAACCTTGGAGGGAAAAAAGAGAATGGGAGACAGAAACAGGAACAGAGGAGCCAGGGGAGAGAGGTGAGGCGGCCTTTGGGGCTGGGCTTACGGGTTGCTGTTATTATGGGGATCTACAAGTCAGAGAGACTGGTTGCTGCTAAAAAAAAGGGGATATTGAGGAGACGGATGCCACCAGCCACAGCTGACTAGACCTGAATTGGACTAGAATGTAGGAGATTGAGGGTCTTTTTGGTGGGTTTGCTCTCGAGACGAGACGTGTTGATGGCTGTGCTGTTTTTTTGAGAGTGAGCTTGGGTTGGCAGGTTAGTAGGAACAGTAGCTGAGGATCGATCTGAGTAGACTGATAAGCTACTGTGTCTATGTTGCCGGATGTTGATATGGGACTTTGGTATCTTTGATGCTTGATCATCGGTGGGAACTATGGATAGATGAAAACGGCTGCTCGTCAAAGAAGCTGAGATGAGTTGATACAAGACAAAGATAAAGACAAAGACAAAGAAACAGAGCGAATTGCAGAGGGGAGACATATCCAACAGACAGTACTATGCTCTGTAGCAGCAGCACTCTTTCTTTGATTCTGTCAACCATGCATCCTAGCCCTAGCTATCTCAAAATTTGAATACGATGTTGCTGACATGCTGAAACCTCGCTCCCGGACTACCCTTGTCCAACAAACAACAACAACGCATACAGTACATAAATAATAAGCACAGCAAGAGTGGCTGAAATAGCGGATAACCCAACCCCAGCTGGCAAGGATAGGATAGGATAGGATGGCGGTGCAGCGACCAACCAACCAACCAATAGACAGACAACAGCTGCTGGTGAGACGACGCATGTGTCTTGTCTGTCGTCTGGTTGTTTCGATTGTATTATTCACTGTCCTGAGAATGAATGGATGCATCTGTCTATATAGGGCACAGTACTGGGATACAGGATGGCAGCCAAGTGCTCAATAAAAAGACAATACAAGGAATTCTTATTGAGCGGGCAATGTCAATCACAGCTCACCCTTATTCTCCCCGCTTACGCTTGCATGCACTATAACTATAACTGAGATGGCCCCCCCTCCCCTGTCGCGCATCGCACCCAAGAAGCTGTGTGTTAAACGCCTCCATTTCGATGTATCGAGGGCCTAGTTATCCGTACTATCTACTATCAAAGCTAGTACAGTAGCAGAGTTCCATCGTCTGTGTCGGCTATTGATGGCGCCCATCGGAACGTGCCGATTCAGCCTGGTTTCCCACTCGGCTCACATGAGGACGCATCCAGTGCACATTCCCTCTTAAAGAGCTCAGTTTGAACACCTAGCTAGAAAACAACCGCATGTAGATATATATATATCCATCACTCAGAGTCAATGTCCTCCAACAAGTCCATTGCATTCATGACATATGGGCTCCGTCCTTCTTGCCAGCACCGTTGCAACGCTCGCATTTCATCTTTAAAAGTTGGTATGAAAGATGAAAGTTTGGCGCTGAAAACACAAATGAGCATCGAGATCATTTTATAAAGAAGTGAGTGGGCCTGTGTATGATCAGGTGCTGCTGACAATGAGTTGCTTACAGTACCTACCTTGCCTTACCTTGCACTGTACTGAGGAGGTTTGGGCTAATAATGCCTAGAATGCTAGAATGCTAGAATGCTAGAATGCTAGAATGCTAGAATGCTAGAATGCTAGAATGCCCAACGTCTATCGATAGAAGGCAGCGCGTTCCTGAGATTGACAGCGACAGCAAAGCAATCCATCGAAGCTTGACATGATTGCCAAGCACATTCACATCGGATTGTTTCTTAGAATGTGCTTCTACACACACACACACACACACACACACACGCACGCAACGTCATGCTTTTCTTTACTTGTTGAGTAACCCTACGCGCGCGCAGCCAATAAAAGGGAATATGGGGAATAGCCAGCCATGCCATGTGAGTCTACGTCATCAACTTTTTTTTTGGCTTGCTTTTAGGGAGGGAGTGATTGCACAAGCTATCTACAAGTATATAAGAACGGGCACCCAAGAACTGTAAACTTGACTACTCCATAAACCGAACCAACCCGAACCGACTTCTACAAGACTTCATATCTACCTACAAAAGAAAACACACAACCGCCCGCTATCATGCCTCTTGTTGTTCCTGGTCTCAACTCAACATCCGGCGACAAGGCCGAGGAGTGGCAGAACAAGCTCGTCGGCAAGAAGCTCTCGGACGAGGAGGCATCTACCGAGACGGTACGTTCTTCTTTACCAACCATAGCTGTCTAGGTGTCTCATCTTGTAAAGACACACTGCTAACAGACCCCCCAACAGGTGTTTGCCAAGCGAGACCTCCCCCAGGAGACGCGCATCATCGAGCCCGGCATGATGGTCACAAAGGACTTTGACGAGAACAGACTCAACGTTCACCTCAAGGATGACGGAACTGTCTCACATGTCGTCAAGGGCTGATTTTTGTACGATAATATGACTATGCAGGATGGATGGGAGTAAAGACTCGCCCGCAACAGAACGGCCAAGGCGTAAGGGAAAAACAGAATAAAGACTCTTCGAATGCAATCTAATCTGTGAAATGAATTGTGCTGTATTTATGCTGTCTCTTGGCATTATTCCAAGATTGAACTCTGGTCTACCTACCTCTCTTATTGCATCTCGAGATTTACCCCGCCACGTCCGATGCCGCGGGGCACTGCTCGACTTTGACTTTTCCCCTACCAACAACCCACCCCCCACCAAGACACGACCCGACCCGACACGACACGACACGACACAGCGCAAGCTTTATCTTTACAAGATATATATATAAATTTTTGAACCTGATACTCTTCGGCCACTCTGTCAATTGTTCTGCTCGATTTATTCTATTACTCGGCACCGCCGCTAATCCACCACAATGTTCAAGAAAGAGTGCGTAGCTTCTCCCACTCCTCAAACCTCTCATCTCCCGGCTAATCTCCAACCCAGAATCCAACCATCCCCAAAGCAAAAGCTCAAATCTTCGGTCCAGCGCTCCCTTCGCCAGGGCCTCCTCGAGACATACCCGCTCCTCAACCCCTACATCGACGAGATCCTGCCTAAAAAGGCCTCCCTCTCCAGCATGAAGCTGACCGACCGCAACACGCTCTACGTTCTCGACTCGACGCCCCTCTTCTACCAGCAAGACCTTACTTCGATTCTGATTCCTCACCTGCGCCTTGTCCATCGCTTCCCGCAGGCCTTCCCCAGCATTCGCATAGATCGCGGCGCCATTCGCTTCGTGCTCTCGGGCGCTACTCTTATGGCTCCTGGGTTGACTTCGCCTGGTGGCAGGCTGCCAGCCGAGGGCGCACCCGAGGGGCTGCAGGAGGGCAAGGAGATGGATCAGAGGCTAGAGGAGGATGGGCGGTGGAGCAGAGAGCTTGTCAAGGGTGAACCGGTGGTTGTTATGGCCGAGGGCAAGGAGGAGGCCGCTGCGGTGGGAACGCTCGTTGCGGGTACCAAGGAGGTCAAGGCGAAGGGCAAGGGGCCCGTGATTGAGGATGCGCACTATCTGGGCGATGGACTGTGGAATCTGAGCACTGAGTGAATGGGAAGCGATGTTATGATTGGAGTAGGAATCTTGTGATACCAATGAGCGAAGAGAAACGTGTAGTGGTGGAATCACGACCCGACACTGGCTAGCTAAGGGTGTCAATAGGTATCTCAAACCAGATTGGGAATGTTTAGACTTGCATAAGAACAATAAAAAGTAACATTGTCAGCTTTGAGCATGCTGGCTTTTATCAGAGATGACTCTAACGCTTGGAATTGAGACGAGCAAGAATGTATTGTTCACAAATCGCAACGGTATCGACAGCCAGTCACCAAGCTCAGTATAGAAGCCCTGCCGCCTTCAATCCATATTTTAGTTCCCTCTTCAGTTTGGTATCCTGACAACTAATAGTCTCGTGTGTATACCGGTTACTGCCTTTGCCTCACAGTGCTTTAGATGGTGAGGCGATTCAAGACATGACGAATGGCCAACGCTGAATGAATGCGGAGATCGCTTATATAACAGAGTTTGGAATGGCTTAATCACTGTGTTATAAGTTGAGTTGTATATAGATGAGATAAAGTACCTCGTGGTTTCTTCACATCTCTTGTCTGATCCATGATAGTGGCGTAGAGCCCAAAATCCAACCATCGTCACAGAAGCAAAACATGTCATAGTTTACATAACACGAGACCGTGAGTGGTTTAAATAAAGAGTAACTTTGAACAAGTGCTACTATATAGCAGTTGATACTGAGGAAGCTGGCGGAACGCAAGCTTGCTTTAGCCTTTTTCTCAGATCAGGATAGCAACACCAGGGATTGATGGATTGGGCTACAAAGATGTAATAGACGCCGGGAACTGTAACCAAACCTATGACCAAGCTACTCATGTCCCAGCATGCTTGATGCTTTAGTAAAACCATTACTTGGTAAGTATAAAGTAAGTCTGGCCACTGCTGACAGCTCAAAATCCAGAACGAACAAGAGCCTGCCTGGCAGTACCAAGACACAATATTTGAATTACGTAGAGACTTGACTTGATAGACTTGTGCATACAACCCTGCCATAGGCGTACAAAATTCTCCTGATCCTGAATATCTGTGGAAAGAGGAGTAAGATCGGAAACGAGGTATTGCCACGATGCATCGGCAGCACCGTTTCCTATCTCGAACTAGAGCTCAGGACAATCCCACTACCAATGCGAAGTGATGGCGAGAGTTGTAGAAATAAAGGCCTCTCACGTAAAGAGACGATCAGAGACGCCATGCAGCGTTTAGGATTTAATACGAGTTGATCGGCAATATATGATCCGTGAGCTCGAACCGTCTACTGCGTAGCAATTCCTTTTTGCCGATCCTACGCCTGGTTTTGCAACAGCCAAACTTGATGATGATGATGATGAATGCTTGTTCGGTGATTTGGAAAGAACCAAACCCTTCCAGATATCTACCTAGGTATCGTGGCTGTTGCATCAGTGAGTGACTTGTGAGAATACTGTCTAGGCGTAGTCTTGGAGTGTATGCAACTGCAGCTCCAAACGTGCAACCATTGTTCGGCTCGCAAAACGGACACACCCCTACTATCTCCCGCTGAGCCACAAGAGGTTGCATCCGTTCGTGCAGACGATCAAAAGCCAAGACAGAGGCGACGGGACCGTTCCTTCGTATTGGAAGGCCTCAACGCCACGTACGACACGATAGAGCGCTATTTGACCTGGACTCTCTGGTATCTGGGTCGTCTTCGGTCATGGACAATTCAGAATAGAATGATTGTCATTCTGAAGCGGATCTCTCGGGTCCGAATGGTGATCAGCAGCGCAGCATTTCCCACGCAAGCCACCGTGATCACTTCTTCACATGATCCGGCCCAGACAATGATGTCTATAGATTAGCTGAGAGGATATTTCATACGGAAGCCTCCATTCGGTAGGGGCCGTTGTCAAAAAAAGACCCTCTCTCTCGCAAAGGGTCTGGGCCTTGACTTGCTAAGAATAGCTCCTCAGCTGAGATGGCGTTGTTAGCGTTGGTCGCTATGGAACGTTGCTGTACGCAGGCTGGCAGGTAGCCCGACGGTCTAGACTTTGGCTGTCTCGTCTCGGCTTTGACCGCTGGGAGCGGCCTCTTTGAAAGAGGAAGAAGAGACGAACTAACTTGGTAGATGGATGGTTCGTTCAGAGGCTGAGGCTTAGAGGCTGCAAGTGCGGTACGAGCTATTGTGCATGACCTATCGAGCTTGGCGGGTTGCCGCGGCGTCTTGAGGCTAGCTATGTAGAGGAATTATGCACCGATGATCTACGGGTTGCCTCGTGTTGATACCTACAAGACGAGGACGATGGTCGTTTGGCATTCCAGGATTCCAAGTATATAAGACTGGGCCCCTGGCGGTCAATACACGAGAAATCATTCCCAACTCACTCTCACAACAATCCCACAACTCTCAACTCTTGAACAGCTCTCAACTCTTAGACAACACTCAACTCTTTCATCACTTTTCTACTCTTGAACAGCTCTCAACTCTCAAACAACACTCAAGTAAACACCAACACCAACACAGCAACCTTCAACATGCAGATCAAGGCTATCCTCTTCGCCCCCCTCGTCGCCGCCGGCCTCGTCTCAGCCGCTCCTCAAAAGTCGACCAGATTCGAGGCTCTCGCCCTCCGATCCGCCAGCCCCATCCACTTTGCCGGCCTCCAGGCTGCCAACGGCGGCCTCGCTCTCCGACTTCCCAAGCAGAACGCCAACTGCGGCAAGCGAAAGGGCGACAACACAGCCGTCTTCAACCTCGTCGGCGACGAGCTCTTCCTCTACCGCAAGAGCACCCCCCACCAGCAGATCTGGGTCGACCGCTCCGGCATGGGCCAGGGCGTCACGGGCTACACCGACTCCAAGAGCTTCCCTCGCAACGCCGAGACAAAGGGCTGGAAGGTCGACAAGTATGGCAACCTCAACTTCAAGGGCCAGAGCCTTGTCGCTTGCCCTATTTCCAAGGAGGAGAATGGTCCTTGGTCCATCTGGGTTAGCACTGGTAACCCCAACCCTGGCTTCAACAAGGGATGTCTCGGCTTCTCTGCTCGCACATTTGATGTGAAGAACCCTGCCAGCTGCAAGTATACTCAGCAGTAGAGGCCTAGCTAGCAAATGGGCTGGCTTGGGGTTGATTGGCATGTAGCTGGATGATGATGAACTTTGGAATTAGCATTTGTTCTTGAAAAGAGACAGCGTCACGGAAGGATTAATTATGATTTTCTATACAATTTTTCGAAATGGAAGATTAATTATTTGTGAAATGTATGTTGTGCTTTGTGATGTCTAGCTACATGTTAACAATATATATGCTAATTGAGACTTACAAACATGCTGTTAAAAGTTTGAATATTCTCTCTCACTACCCTTGTAGGCATCACATTGCCCGGGAACGAACTCTATGCAAAAGAATAAGAGAAAAGCACAGCTTCTATGATATAGCAGTGAAATTGGCAAAAAGAAATTGCCTGTGTATCACAGGTGGCTGGATCTCTCCCGCCGGGAATTGAACCCGGGTCTCAAGCGTGACAAGCTTGCATACTGACCACTATACTACGGAAGATAGCAGGTTGAACCTGTTGTAGCTGGTTTTGATTGGAGAAGCGCACATACAGTATATATAGCTCAGTGGAGCTGGGTGTGACTATCCAACGCAAATGGTCGGGAGTTAAGCAAATGATATCCTGAATGCTTCCAATACTCTCCATATCGGCATCTCTCATCCGAAATCCCGGACTGTCGTCTTCTCGAAAGATTCGACGAGCAGTTTTCGACAGTCTTTGCTGTATCCCTTTTATCTTGTCGGCGGACATCAAGATTCTCAACCCTCTCAACTAGGACTCTCATCCAGTTCTCGAGTCAGACTAGGTTTTATATAGTATGGTAGACTAACCCTGTGGCGTTATATGATCTCCCATCTGATGTTCATCAAGGATTCAAGGCTTAAAGTCATCCAGCTTCTAAGAAGAAAGGCTCAGGAAGCCCAGGAACTGGCGGCATAGCTGTAGTCCTCGGGGGCACGAGCTACCAACCTCTGTTCTGGAGGAATCAACCTCCTTCTCTGAGCCCATCTCGTTGGTGGCATCCCTGGATGCTTGTCTGATCTCTGATCATGATGGAGATACTGTTCACGCCGCCACTGATGGGGACTAACAGACCTGATCGAGTTCCAGTTAGTGGCAGGCCTGCGAGAATGGAACCGGGAGCGCCGACTTGGTACTGAACTCGGTATAGATATCGATGGGATCTATACACTCACATACCCAGATTGGTGGCTGGATTGAAGCCCTGGAACCGGTCGCCTAGGCGGGTTTGGAGTGAGCCTCAGCGATACTGGCTGAACCGGCTTATCCAGGAAGGCATTAATGCTGGAATGTATGAAGCGACCTTGGCTGCAAATAGGAAATTATCAGATTAGGCAGCAGAACCAGTAATAGTATAGAAGGACGCGGTATATCCGTAGGCGGAATACAGACTCATGTTCAACTACGGCCGGGTCCAGGAAGATATGCCAGGCTGCGTCCCGCCGTTGCTGGCGAGGGTTCATGAAAATCTGTCAGACCCTCGGGTCGGTTCCTTCAGCTCGTTCCCACCGGCACTTTTACGACACCTGCTACCATCTATACTTTGTCTCGGAAGCTCAAGCCTGCTTTTAAATAGGAACGTGCAGTAATTACACCCAAGTTTGAAAAAGCAAGATGCTCATCGTAGTCGCTTTTTTCTCGGCTGTAAGCAATGAGCTTGCCCCCTTTTATCTCCTAGAGTGGCTTCTCGTCTGGGCTCTCGATGTAAGCGCCGCGTTCAAAGATTGATCGTTGAAAAGTGCTTGAATTTTATATATAACAGCTTAGACGCCATTAGGAGCATGCTAAATATTCACATGGTCTATTATACCAGTTAGTAAATGGTTTCATCTGATCAATTATTCAAGATTTGCAATCTTTCGTTATATTACTGATCACTACCAGAATCAAAACACGCAGAAGAAACCACCAAGCATTCATGGCAATGGGGAAAAGAGACAGCACACGATCGGTGCTGTTAAACCAGTGACCTATCTACGTACACAGGTACAGAGTGGCTCGGAACACAAGTGCATTGCCCTGTCTAGAGTCTTCCAACCATGAATGCCAACTTGTAGTTTGATATATGACCCCTCTCCATGTTCTGGTCAAGCGTCGGGATGAAAAACTCTGCTCTCAGAGCGTCCAGACGGTGGAGATTCCGCATTTGCACACCCGCACCTCCTCATAAAAGAGTCCATGAGATACTGGTATTCTAACAAGGACCATATGATGCTGCAACGGTTCGAGTTGGACAAAGACCCTGATGTCTCTGTGAACATGCGCGGCAAGGCACGAAAAAAGGGCAATTAGATCAACGGCTCGATCATGTCGATGGACCGGCCAGCCGGAGGTAGAATGGCTGCCTCCCTATGAATACGGCGGCGGCGGCGACTGTGATCGTCAAGGATCGTGGGAGATTCGTTCAAGGGAGCAGGAAGCCGAAGAACAGCAGAGCCCAGGGAGAGTACCGAGACGTTGTCATCCAACGACTGGACAGCCTCTTCGGTCTCCTCCTGTTTTTCAGCACGCTTCCCCTTTTCCTTGCCTGAAGCAGCCGACTCTTCAGGCTTCTCCATCCAGGGGTGTATTCCAAGGCCAGTTCGGCCAAAGAATCCCTTGGCAACCCCCCTAAAACCTCTTGCAGGATTACGGCCAATTCTTCTGTAGTGATCTTCGATTTCGTTCCGGAACCTCCAGTCGAACCTGGCAGTCAAGGCGCCCCACCAAATATGGTCTACGGTGTAGACGTATAGCCCCGTCAGGTCGCCGGGCCTAAGATAGCTTTGAAGCCGTTCATCCATGGACACTATCACCCAGGACCGGTAGATCTCCTCGGAGTGGTACTTGAAGTATGCCTGACCAAGTGAAAAGGGTTCGGTATGAGGGTTGTGGTGGAAAATCCGCAAGGCGATGTACCGATTGATGGTATCCTCCAGCTTCTTGATCTCGTTGACCATACCTTGATCCAAAGCAAGAATAAGAGCTGAAAGGATAAGTCGGAGGTTGATTCCGTTTTCAGTACCGATGAAACCGCTGGGAGACGCAAAGATCTCGAGCAGAAAGGCGAAGACGTCTCCATGAACGTTGGGCATGTTCTTTTGCAGCAGGAACTCCTAGCCTGGCTGACCAACAAACACGTCGATCGGAATCATAAAGTTTTTCCCATTGGCTCTGACTCGGTACCTCTGTCGAGGGCTATACAATAGTCAGAATCATCGTGATATATGAGTGGATGTAAGATGCTGGTGAAGCTGACCTTGTGAAGAATCTAGCGTCCAACTGACGGGCTTGGCCGGTAGGAAACATATCCTATGAACCTGTCAACATGTCTACCGGACCATTAAACCACACAAAGCTCAAGAAGTAGGCTTAGTATGAGCAAGGGGATAAGTTAGTTACTTACGGTCCCAGGGAGTGTCCAAGGCTGGGGACGGTCTCCGTCTTCGTCGTCAGACTCATGGAAGGATCTAGCGAGGGCAATGACCAACCCATTCCCATCTTCTCTATCTCTGATCATAGTGTCTGGGCTATCAGACACAGAGAATCTGCTTTGAAGCACAACGGAAGCCGGAGGAGAAGGAGTGTGGGGGGGAGGGGACGAAGAACTAGTGTGATGGTAGATACCCAGGGGGTTCTCTGAGTTAGCAGGACGCCAGTCTTGGCTGGGTTCGATGTTGGGATAGTACTGGAGATTCGGAAGCGATGAGCCAAATGTCAAACGATTGTCGGCCCTGTTCTGAGATCGTCGCTGAGCTGCTGCCACGTCGGCAAAGCGCTGAGGTTGCTGGCGGTTTTGACGACGAGTGACACGGTCCCAGATGGCCTGGGCTCGACTGCTGAGCGTTCCTTGAGGCATCTTGGCTCCGAAGCAAACTCTGAAGTGAGAAGTATTGAAATTTCTAGAAAAAAAGACAATGTTAGCTTGTAGGTCTTGGAGATTCGCAGCATGAAGAAGCTTTTCAAAGCGAGCAGAATGGCCCCAGAACCAGCCTAATGGTACCAAAACCAAAGACTTGGGGGGGAGTATAGGACAAGAGTCCTGTAAGATGGTTCTTGAATTGTAGAACGAGCTACAGAAGAGCTGAGATACATGAAAGACGACGACTTCTGGGCATAACAGCCTTCAGCTGCTCCAGCTCAAGACAAGCTGAAGGTGGACAGGGACCACCAATTAGTACGTGTTTAGAGGCTCTGAGATATAATTGAAAACAGAACCGAAGAAGAGCAAATCGTAAAGGACAGAGTTTCCAAAATGACTAGCCATCATGGAAGGCTCGAGGAAAAGGAGTCTGAGAGGCCAGATCCTGCCATCTTCCCAGAGCAAGAATCGATGCATAGAACACAGCTTGACATACCTTGGGAAGATGATTTGAGTAAAGACAGGCCGGAATTCCAACAAGAGTAATGCCGCTTTCTGGTTCGAGAGATCGTGAAGACGTTGCTAGCGAGTGACGCAACAGTACAAGATTTAAGCTGATCGGCGATACCCAACGAACGACATAGCAGAGAGGGCATCAAAGCTAGAGGCGACGAGCTCGTGACGAGTCGTAGATAGGCTTTCTCGATCTATAAGGATATGTTTTGAGCCGCCGGGTCAAGGCTCCTCAGATGAGGAAGTGATTTCGCGACCGAGGTATGGATCGCGATGGCGACTTAGCCGTAACTAAATCCAGGATGGCGAGGACTTGAGGATTTGAGGAAATGTTGAGGAAGCTCGACAAAGGGCTCAAGAATTATAAACAAAGCAAGGAAAAGAAGAACAAGAAAGACTAGTATCGTAGGCAGATAAAGAACGACACGCAAAAAAAGAAGGGCAAAAGAGTCGTTGACTGAATCGAAGTGAAGATGGAGGGGGGATGTGGTGTAGGGGAAATATCAAAGGAAGAAAGTGGGAAGTAGGCCGCTGAATCAGAATATTCTACTCGTACAAGATGCTCCGCGTCCGGAGATGAGAATGGTCCGGATATCGGAATAGGGGCCACCAGCCCCAGAATTCAACAGAACAGAACCGACGGGACAGCAAGCGTCAGATTCTCAATGCCAAGTTTGGAGGGAAAAGAAAAACTCTTGACAAGTCAGAGGGAAGTTGGGAGGTTTGAAATTATATAAAGCCTTATATAATGTCTACACTGCGTACATCACCGCTCCAAACGAAGAATTGCTGCATAGACGCTTGCTGCTATAGATCCTCTTGGCTATTCGGCCACTACGTTAACACTCAATTACATTTTGGGGAATTGTAACACCGCTCGCTCTATTTCTATTGTTATCTTACAGGTCACATGCGGACTTGAGGATGGAGTTTACTGGTTTTCTGATTGAGCTTCTTATTCTACATGAGTATTACAAACATGGGAGATGATCCACTTCTCCGTTATATCTCCCTTCTGCCTATGCAAGCAAATCTGAATTCTGGAGAATCTGTGGCAGTCTGTCCTGTAACTGCTCTGATAAGCTGTAGTCTCGTATATATAGCCGTCGAAAATCAAGGAGAGCCGATGATTTGGTTGCAGAAGATGGCGAAAGTAGGGAGTTGAGATTCGTATCGCGAATGTATACAGCGTGAGATTCGCGAGATAGGACCCAAAAAGTATAGTCTCAGCAACATTTAGTTGTCGCGGCGACTGGTGCGGTACGTTTACTGCATCAAGGAGCCTGCGAGACAGGACGTATAAGGTGTAGCTTTAACGGTATTCGAGTGTCGCAAAGACTGGGGTAGGATATCGACGGCCGCGCAAAGTTCCCAAGGTAAATAGTTGACCTAATAAGGCGCAAGAGTATCGATCTATAACTAAATATTTAGTATTAGTTTATAATAGAGGAGGAAAAGGGCTTTCTCACCTTTTAATTAAAAATCAAAAGACATATTAATTGGCCTTGTAAAAGAAGCCGGCATTTAGGTGTAGGGAAACGGGAAGAGGCGATGGGCAATCAGGCTGAGTCGTAAATACACAAGCTGGTTATCGCAGGGAGGGATCTAGCGTCGGTTTCCGGCATGAGAATAGGAGAGCGGCTGTCGTCGAATTCTAATGAACTGGACAGAAGGCTCAGTACTGCAATAATAGTATGGGATTCGCGGAACCCAATTCCCTATACTACTCGGCCAGTTAGGAGTATTCTGAAGAGGGAAGGACTGTGTAAGCTTACTCTTCAGGGATGGTACAGAGAGGTGTGTGATACTATCTCGCTTGGTGGGGGGCTCTCTGTATCGAGGCAGTTTGCTCCTGTCTTTTGCCGGAGTGAAGTGCAATGGCTGCCTCAAGAACCGCGTCCTTACTATTTGCAATGAAAGCTCGAACTCTTTCCATGTTATACAGACCGTCCTCGGTCCAAAGGTCGTCGGGGGCTGCGATTCCATACTTGTCATAGTCGCGGTCGAGGATGATATTGATAAAGGCCTTGACGATGAGCGCACGATTCAGGTGACCTACGTTGTCCCTGGTATCCTTCGGCGCCGGAAACTCAGCCTTGATGAAGTCTCTCTTGATTTCGCTCTTCTGCTGCTCATAGCGGAAGTCGGTCAACCGTTGTTGATACTCTGGACCGATTGGATAAGCTCTGAACGCCGCCTCTCTGACCGAATCGCGGGTCACGAGGGCCTCAGGTTGACGGCCCTCGTTGCGGCAACGAGGCTTGAATTCCTCAACCCACTGCCGGTAAACAAGTCGTTGGCTCATGCGGCGTCGGTCATTGGACTTGGAAGCATGGGCCTCCTCTGCCGGGTCAGTATGAGGAGAGACTGAGAACATGGGGCTTTTGGCGACGTATTCAAACATCTCTTCTGGGCTTCCAAAGGGGCCTCTCCAATACTCGGCGACACTCAGGCCAAGGAACTCCAGAATCCTGTTAGGTTCTGATGTGAGAAAGACCTTGGCCCTGCTCCGGTTCACGCGCTCCATCTCAGGGATACGAATCCAGAGGCCTCTGTTGTCGACAGTAAGCCCATAAGGTCTAATCATGGATCCTATGATCTGCCAGAGGTCTCCATGAGCTTGAAAGAATCGCAGGTATTCAGCCTCATGAACAACAGGGCAGAAGTGAACATCAACCTGGATGTACAGCTTTGGCTTGACAGGAGCATAGCCCGGCTGGTTGGTCAAATCTCCCTCGGGGGCAGGGGCCAAGGAGAGAGATGTCTTGACAGAAGACAACTCGTGGTTCTGAATCTGCAAGTCAGTATGAATCTAGGGGTATAATAATAGAAAAGGATATACCTCTTTCTGGTCCTCCTTGTTGGAGCTCTCAACAACCTGCTCGCTTGACGGTCCAAAGCCAAGCTTTGCCATCAAGGAGAGAGAACGAGGTGAGAGTGGTTTGACTAAAAATTCAGATTTGCTCGTCAAAGAATCAAGATTGGAAGTGAGCTTACGAGTTCCTGGGAGGCGTGCCATGCCTCTCTGAATGAGCGAAAGACTTCGCTTCTTTTCTCCGCCAGGAGTCTTTGGAGCTGTGATGGCAGCAGAACTCGGAGAGCTTTCATGCTGGGAGAGGAGTTCTTTCTTGGCAGGATCCAAAGAGAGCTTGCTCTTAGCAGCTTCTGTCAAAGGCCACTGTAATCATGTCAGCTCCGTTCCCGATGGCTGCTATTCCCACCAGACAGATGTTGTCTTGACTCACGGTAGATGGGCTAGGCAAGGCATCTCGCCCAGGGTTGAGCCCTCGCGATGCGACGAAGCTGCGGTCAAGCTCTAGCTCAGCAGAAGGCCGGGTGATAGTAATGGACGGCAGACGGAGTGGAGTCTGGGCCGCGGGCGAGGAGTCATGGGGAGAAGCCTCCCTCTCGTCGCTCGGGGCGTAGGGGATGTCATCAGGCCATTCGACAGCATAGTGTGCAGTGATCTCGTGACCATGCTCTGTGATCTGGGCCTTGGCCCCGATGAGGTCGGAGATGCTCTTCAAGACACTCTCCTTGTTGACGAAGGGGAAGTTGGCCTGCGAGACGATGATGTCCAGGTCACCAAAGTCCTTCTTGCCGGGCCCTTCGAAGGGCGAGTCGATCCATGAGAAGCGTTCGAGGAGCTTGCCCGTGATCTTGTTCTTGACTTCAAGGTACACGATCTTGGGCATGCGCGGTGTCTGCAGGGGAGGATCTGCACGCGCAAACGCCTTGCCGCCCATGGTGACGGTCGGCGGAACGATGCAGCAGGGGGGAGGAGAGAATCAAGGGGCGTCAAGGGGAGCAAAGGATGCAAGGAATACGAATGCAGGGGGCCAGAGAAGCAAGACTGGGATGGTGCAGGTTGTTTGTGTTGTGTAGAGGGAAGGGATCGAGGGTGTGAGATGATGAAGGAGAAAAGGGAAAAGGAAGTGGGGGGTGCAGAAGAAAAAAGAAAAGCAAAGCAACGGAAGAGGGGCGTGTAGGACAGAGGATGCAGTAGGCAACAGTGACGCTCCCGTCGCCTTGTCACGGTGATTCACACACAGAGAAGAAGATGGGAGGGTGAGATTAACTCAAGGCCGTGACAATTACTTTCAGTGATTGTACATGCACAGATGGAGAAGCAATCGAGTTATTGAGGCGTATAAGAGACAATGCCTGAGAACCGCAGGGTCCTGTAACTATAGAGCGAGATCCTCTGATGCGAGATGAATGGATATACCGCAGCAGAGAGGCGAGTGAGTCAAGTAGCAGAGCTGACAGCCCCCCGGTGGGCTCGCTCTGTGAACCATGTACCAGCTGTCAAGGTTCCCAGTGTATTTAAAGCCTCCCAGCTACCTCTTGTACATACGACACCGCATCTACATCCCCCAAAATAAAAATAAAAAATAAAAAACTTTGACGCTTCTACAATAAAAGTAAGATAAGAAACCCGTTTCATCATGCCTGGATATATGTTTGGTGCTCGGTGTCCAGTTGACGTTGACTGGCCTGCCATGAGTTACGGCGAATTCGTCTTCTGGACTCTTCTCTGCATCTTTCTCTCCGTCCTCGGCTTTGCCCACAATCATGCTGAGCCTCCGGGGCTAGAGGAGCAAGACCAGATTGACAAAGAGTCTTGAAACAGTCCAAGGTAAGCAGTACTTTTATTGTTATGCAAAGAGAATCTGTGGCTGACTTGAAACTTGGCAAAACAGTTTATCCTTTCTGCAACTATGGATAACGATTGGGCACGGTCTCTTGCTTTACAAACTAGAAGGGGTTGATGTCGTTTAGTTGTAGGGGTTTGCTCTTGTTTCATGAATCGTGAAGCGTGTGGAGTTTTGGAACATGTCTTGAACTGGACTCGAATATAAGTCAAGTTTTGGTGTGGTAGTGAATTAAGAACTAAGCTTGTGCTTTAGAAAATCAAACGCAATATCTCATTTGGCTCACTACATATAGCAAGGCATGTTTACACTTAACACTGATCCAACCATATAGTATAATTATCCTTATTACTTGGGTGTATGGTATCTGGATGAGCATGGGACTGAGTGACAGCTGCGATTATCTCGAGCAACCTCTGCCGTGAGCACCCTCTGCCGTGAGCACCCTCTACCTACCTAAGTAGAGAAAAAGAAGCGGGGCTATATGACAACGCCCCGGCTCGAAATACTCATCCTCGTGTAGTCAGATGTTCTCCCAACCCTCTACATCATGCTCATCGCAAACTTCCCCAGGGCCATATTCCGGGTGCTCGATTGACCAGGTCGTCTTGTCGAGGCTGGATTGTTCGCGAATGAAAATCAACTCATCAAGTTGCTTTTTGTGTTTTTGCGCGTATTCGATCACATCAAGACATTCGGCCTGTAGCTTGACGTCGTCGTTGAACTCTTCCCCACCACCACAACCTATAGACGATCATCGTTTGAGCCTGCTCAAGGGCCGTTCTGCCACTGGTAATAATATTTTGCTGTGTAGTTTTCGTGGTCCTCTAGATCCATGGTTGGTGACTCCTGAAAATGCAATTTCCACCTGCGTTGACCAAGGAAATGGACAAAATATAGTTTCACTGCTCGGTGTAAGATGAGTCCCTACACCGCCAGGTCAAAGATTTACACTACATATAATTAAACCTCGAGAACCAGGTAGTACTGTTGTAGGGATTATCATCGTCGTCTTTCAGAATTACTCACGCGGCCATCCTGTTGATCCTGACCTTTGTCTTACCCCCCCTTTCTTCCTACCCACCCGGCCAAAATTCGAACCCATCCCCCTCTTACCAGCCAGATGGTTAAGCTTCTCGTGAGACAGGCTTCTGGTTTCGTTCATTCTCTGTAGTCTCCGAATCTCGAGGTCTTCGGCCATAGACAATATAGCTGTTCTCTCACGTCAACTCGGAAGAAGAGACGATATGCGGGACAGACACTTACAAGGGCAACCAGCTGTGCATGTTTGGATTCAGCACCTCCCTTTGCGCTTTGGCCAGCAAGACTTGAAGATCGACCGGATCACCACCAAGGATCTGCTCATAACCACGTGAAAAGACACTGCTGACTGTGTCACGGAAATGAGATAGCTCAAACGCTCCAATCTCCTTGAGGCGCTTGTCCTTGGGCCAAGGATTCATGGGGACCTTGAGCACGCGCTCCACAATATCCTCGAAGCCGGCGTTTTCTAAATGCCGCCTCCAGCGCGTCGGTTCCCAGCCCGAACAGCCGACGCGTTCAGACATGTCAAAGTAGAGTTTGCCAATATGGGCAAAGGCAGAGTTCGGAGGCAGGGTGCCGTCGTCGGATTTGATATCGGGCACAGAGCCAGAGAGCTGGAGATAAGCACCGGGTTTAAGGTGGGCGAACGCTTGGTTCACGAGGCGAGGCCAGTCGTGAATGGCCATCATGAGTTCGCGGCCGTGGATCAAGTCAAAGGTTCCTTCAGCCCAAAGCCAGTCATCTTCGACATCGTCAATCTGGACATGTCAGCTTGTATGAAGAGCAAGAGGATGCATAGGGTCATATCGCATACCTCGAAAACTAGATTGGGCGGTACGGCGCTAGGCTGGACGGGAGTAGTATCTACACCAATTACCGTGGCAGACGGGTGTTGCTCGGCCATATCGATGGCCCATATGCCAGATCCGGTTCCTAGATCGAGAATCTTGTGGGGATAGTCGGGAATGGGAGCAAGATGAAGTCGGTTGCCCATGAGCATGGTAAACTTGCAATGCTGCAGATCATTTCTATCGAGCTGAATCCGGTAGTCAGCTTTTGAGCTTGCTTGAAGGAACAGTGCGGCACGCGTACTTCAAGATCATCACTCGGGATCCAGGCCTTGTGAAGACCATACGCGGCAAACGTGCGACCATTCTCTTGAACGCCGCGTCGAATATCGGAAGCAATTGAGGTCAGATAGCTCGTGTTTGACGACTCGAAATACGACTCATCTTGGCTGCGGCCACGATCGAACACATCAGGCTCAATATGGCTCGATGTGCCTGTTGCGGACATGGATGATGGTGCTGCTAGCTCTTGACCATGGTTGTTTTCAAAGTTTGGGCCCTGGGACATGTTGGCCCCTCCCTCACCAAGCTCGCCAGCTGGTGAGGATTTGTCTTTGGGCGGAGGAGACATGGCACTGCAACTTGGCGTATAACCCGGAAGAGGTTTCGTATACGTCGATGCGATGGGTCTGGTATTGTAGCTCCGGCTGGCCGTTGGATAGCCACCTACCTTGGGGTATGATCAAGATACGGTGCTGACGGTGCTGACTTGCTGCGGCCATCTCGTTATGTCGCCTACCCCTAGCGTTGGATTGTGGTCGGTCACGCTAAGCCCATGTTAGTATCCCCGAGGAATGTGGACATTTCTTATCTCAAGCCCCAAGTCTCAAGCCCCAAGTCTCAAGCCGCAAGCCTCACGCCTCACGCCTCAAGACTGGTCCGGATCGAGGCTGTGTCATCATCTTGATTCCTTGCATGGATTTCTTTTTCTTTTGCCTCCAAACCCACTGCTATTCATGACTCGCTCCTTGGGCTGCCAAAATCATAGCCAAACCCTCGAATCATCTCAGAGTGCAAGAGCACGTGTTGGGCCAGTCATAGTGCCAAGCATGGTGTGCCACACTCACTCTGGCAGTCTTTCAAAGTTGCTGCTGGGGTCCTAGCCCAAACGGAGTCCAAGCACGGCGAATATAAACCACCAAATTTTCATTGCCGTATATCCTAGATAAACCGGCACCTGGCCACCTGTTCCTGGCTATACAAGTTAGGTTATGGGGAATTGGATCTGGTCCAACGTCTGACAGGTACGATGAGTGGTTCAAGCACATGCACAACTTTGACGACTACATTGTTTCCGAGGAGAAATACGAAGAGCCTCGACACCCCTTGTACAACCCAGACACTGCTCATTGGAAGCATGAAGGCAAACCTCACCTCTGAGAGATTTCAGGCTTTCCAGGCTGGTACGGCAGGCATCGATATTGCAACTTCAGTTACCGGCCATTACAATTCCAGCACCCTTAAGAACGGCCCGAGTAGCGAAGATGAGAGAATTGTTGGGCTTGTAGATGTTGGTAGTAGCGAGGGAAACGTCCAGAATACGATTCTCGGGCCGCATTCTGATTTGACACCCAGGAACTGCATGCCCCAAGAGTGACCAGAGGTAATACAGCTTGCTGGATCAAAGAAGGCACAGCAAAAACGGTCGCTGGGTTGAAATTGATGCACTGTTTAACCAGACGGTACTCTATAGTCGGGGTAGGGCCGGTATAGTACTCGATTTCTCCAACGTCTGACCCTTGAAGTGACATCTGCAGTCAAGATATGGGGTGTATACATTGCACTTGGAATCATTCTTTGGTCGAAACAGCATCGCTGAGGGATTCTCATCACCCAATTCCAGCCTATGGTATTCGATCTGCTCGATTTTGGCCCGTGGATGGAGTTTTGGATCTCGCTAGCGGTGGAACGAAAATGAAGCTAGATAAGCTCGGCTGCTTCTGATATGTCGTCGGGTTATGGATGGGTATATCTCTTGTAGGTCGTCTATGTACTACTCAATATCAGTTTTCTGTGGCAGTCAAGCTGAGTTTCTTGTGCGATTCCTCATAGTTCTGCTTTCAATATATGGCCTATGGATCGTAGTCTGTAGTATTCTACATCGCTACTAGGTTAATGGACCATTTTTAACCTGTGATCAGGGAACATGTTCGACGATGCACACCGAGGAAATTGGTTATTAGGGCAAGAAACTCGAGATTTCTGGAATCTAGACGACGGGTCTTTGGAAATGAAATGGCCCGCGGTATCTTTGCTCCGGTCGAAAATGTTCTGTACTACCATCACCCACTGTCACTGTTTGCTATGCAGCCCGACAATCATACACACGGGATTTCTACCCCCCCGATGTCACTCCAAATAATTCAAGCTTTCTTTACTACGTCAACGTCACGACGAGAAAGAGATGTTTGATTTTCCTTGTTCAGTGATGGCAGCAGCATGATACTGCTATATACTGCCGACTCCTGCGGTAGAAAATCTAGTCAACTATGACAACTAGAATTATCAGCTACGCCACGGCTCAAGCATCGGTCAACAGAGGCGCTGAAATTAATGTCGTATTAGGGCTCGATCGAAATTTTGATGCAGCTTGATGACCCTCGTCCTCTCCTCTATCCTCGCTGCTTAATATCAAAATATCCGAATAGCTCAGACTAATGCTAGCAGAACGTACTCCAGCATTGCAAGGATCAACCTCCAGGCTGATGAAGTTGTTTTTTATAGACAAGAGGTCTAGTGCTTTGGTAGGTTCTCTTTCTTTTTAATGGGTTTATGTGCTGTTGCCAATTACCAGAAGCCTCCTGGCTCCAACATTGTCTAGATACCCCCTGAGCACTCAAGAGAGGTACAGTAAAGCACACATACAAACAAGCATGGCGTTCAACCACTCGTCTAAAGCAATGAGACACTATAGCACGTACTTTACAAAAGTATAAACCCCAGGCTATCGGCTGCGCGCAAGGCAAAGACGGATGCAAAGGAGCTCTAGGGCGACACAGGCCACTGGGTGATAGCATGACGTCCATTGTTTCCAGGCAATCTCTCTCCTCATCTACAGAGGGGCATGCATGCCATGTAGCCTTGGAGGTAGTAAACAACGGGTAGCACAAACAATCATTAGTGAGCCTAGTATCTCGCTTGATAACGCAGGGGTTGATTTGACAAGTCAGAAAGAATAACGGATGACGGATACCGGCGCACACCTTTAACTGGACAGGACTAGTAGATGAGCCTTCACAAGCCAAGATAGACCCCAGAGCAAGGCTCAGACAACCTCGGGATCGGGGTCAGTAGATCGTTACTTGCGGGGTTGCAAGGTTCCCCATGCAACAGAGGATGAACTAAACCTCCACGGGCAGGCCCCGAAGAGTTCTACGGCCTTGATCCCTGTCAATCTCCCGAGGTTGGTAAGTGTGATGATGAATCAATAAATACCCCAACACCAACAACATTCATGGTTTATCGTACTTTGTTGACCCGCTTCCCCCAGGTTTCCAACTTCCCGTCAATCTCCCCCTCTCGATGCGTGCACTCGCTCTCTCCACGGCCCTGTTGGCCGTCAACACTCTGGCACAGAGCAACAACCAGGTGGAATGCGCTGACGGGCTGTACATGATCGTTGCGCGAGGCACGGGTGAGGACGAGGGCACCGGAATCACCGGGGAGGTTGCTCAAGACGTTGCCAACCGCGTCAATGGCTCCATCATCGAACCTCTCGATTATCCCGCCACCTTCACGGATCCCTTCTACGAGGACTCGGAGAGCGCTGGTGTCGAGGCCTTGACAAGTGCCCTCACGACGTACCACGACGCGTGTCCCGATGGAAAGATTGCCGTGTTCGGTTACTCCCAGGCTCGTCCTCGATTCGAACTGCATACCAGACAGACAAGTTGCTAACGACCAGACAGGGCGGCCAAGTCACCATCGACACCATCTGCGGCGGCAGTGGCGGCAGCTTCCCAGACAACAGGCCGATATCTACAGATCTGGTCCAGGACAGCGGTGAGTCTTTGCTACAGATGGTCATCGCAGAGTGCAGATGCTAATTGAAGCAGTTGTTGCGATCATCGTCTTTGGCGACCCGAGCCACGTGGCAAACGCCTCGTACAACGTGGGAACCGGCATCAACGACGGGGTAAGAAGCCATCGTGTCACTGTGCCAGAACGCTTCTCAGCTCTAACGAATGCGTGCAGATCTTTGAACGCGAGGACATCAAGCTGTGCGAGGACAACTACAGCGACATCATCCGCTCTTACTGCGATACCGGTGATAGGTACTGCGACCGGGGCCGAGATGAGGATGTTCACGGGTCGTACGTCTCCAAGTACGGCGATGAGATTGTCGACTTTGTCGTGGAGCAGTATGAGAGCGCGGCACGTGGAGATTCCAGCACCACGGCGACAGGCACAAGCACGGCTGCTACTTCTACGGCCGCCGTTGAGACTGCGACAGAAACGACTTCGGAGGATGCTGCTGCGACGCCTACAGCAGTCCCTGCTAATGGTGCGGCCGAGCGAGTACCTGCTGTTGTCTTTGCAATCATTCCTTTCATCGTGGCAGTGACAGGGATTCTAGGCTAGAAGGCAGACCCTTATTTGGATCGGTATACACAATATCTGGTCAGGATATGGCTGTATTACCTGTATGGTGATACCGAATAGTGGCTGCAAGAGAGAGTAGGATATTGAAATTCAAATAACATGGTCCAACTCTACGTCAGGATCTGTGTTTCTACAACATGTCACTGGCGTGGCGTGTCTTGAACAGCTAGGTTGGCAGCTCCGGACCAAACTGTCAGATTCGGCGTACTCTTGACTTGGTATACCACAACTAATCTTGCCGGACTGAGTATTATTGGATTACAATCAAACATATGACTTGATTCGCAGCCTAGTAAATATTGATGGTCAGATAGTAGTTCCCCGTGCTTATCACGTGAGCCTTTTTGCTTCCCAATTTCCATGGTAGGCTCTCGTCAGCTGAGTTGGACCTGGCTCTAGCAACTCGTCGTTTCTCCCTCTATCTCGAGCTTCAACGCCATGGTGTCCCGTCGACGCACCCATTTTCCAAGACTATGCCACAAATGCAAAGTGCTGGAGCTCAGCCAAGATTTGCTGCGCGACTCGGCTCTTGGCAAGTCGGAGACAGAGTCAGAGTGGGAAATAGCCCTCAACTGGGAAATGGAGGAACCAGGTACGTCTGGCATCTCTAGACGTGCTATGATGGTTTCTTGCGACTTTTGCGAATACCTGAGTCAAGTGTTTGGGTCTCATTCTATGAGCAGCAATCTACGAGGCTATAGAGACCAGGGCATCCGTCTGCTGTTATGCTATGTTCTCCGCCGTGCTGGTGATGATAGACTCGTGCTTGAAAGTCTTCGAATCAAAGTTCTGACGGGTAAGAGTGCCATATCACACCACCAGCTAGATCTTCAAACTAAACCAAATAGATCAAGATGGCAGCCGGGCTCTTGTAGTTGACTGTCCAATTGCAAGGGCCAGCAGCGGTAGTCGACACTCGTCAATCGACCTTCGAGAGCCTTGTACTCATCTCGACCCTGAGCCTCTAGACTGGATCAAGGCACAGCTTGAGCTTTGCACTGAGCATTGCCATACACAGACACAAAAGACCTTTGTGCCTGATCGGCTGATCAGGATTGGCAAGGATGCCGATGACCTCCGTCTTATTCTTACTAAAGATGCTTCAAGTTCGCACTTCAACCCACCCAGATATGCAGCACTTACATACTGCTGGGGTCCACCACCACATGCCGATAAACAACTCAAAACAACAGAAAGCAACTTGGGCGATCACTTGGAGGCGATCCCTCCAGACAGGTTGCCGCGGGTCGTTGGAGATGCTGTCTCTGCCACAAGAGCATTGGGCATCAAGTATCTGTGGGTGGATGCTATATGCATCCTCCAAGATGTTGCTTGGGATTGGGACTACCAATGCACTCAAATGGTCAACATCTACAGCAACGCGTACGTGACGATTTGCTCTGCTTCATCCTCAAACTGCGAGGAAGGGTTCGTACAGAGAAAGGACCAGACTGTCACACTCCCTTTACACTCTCCCTCGGGCCCACCAACTCGTTTCGACATTTATGCGCCATCTCTCTATTCCACTCACAATGATCTCTTCCGAACAGAGTGGAAGAGTAGGGGCTGGACATTTCAAGAGCGAATGGCTTCTACTCGCATGCTGATGTTTGGACCAACCAACGTCCACTTTGAATGCCGAGACTACTGCTCCTCCATGGGTGTCAGTCAAGAAGCCTCGTACTTTAGAAAGATAAATCGAGATGTTCTCCATCAAGGGGATGCTGCGCTGATCTACAAAGAGTGGAATGCAAAAGTTGCTTCCGAATTTACATTCTCCAGGCTGAGCTTCACCTATCCAACGGATATCCTGCCATCCATGGCCGGGATTGCCACCTTGTTCTCGTATCATTTGAACGATGAATATTTGGCTGGCCTATGGAGAAAAGGCCTCTATCGTTCTCTGACTTGGAGTATCTGGCGCAGCGATGCAACAGTAAGCTACACATATTTATTGAAGCGACTCGAGAATCCTCCCCTATACATTGCGCCTTCTTGGAGCTGGGTTGCGAATGGCAGATCGAACACGGTCAGCTGTGAAGTAGACGTGACGGAGTTGACCGAAAACGCCCGCAGCGAATTCACCCTCGTGGATGCTGTAGTCAGCCTGAAAGGCACAAGTCCCTTTGGGGAGTTGACAAGTGGTCATCTGGATATTCGAGGCAACTGTTTTGCAGCGTCAATGGACTTGGCTCATGTAAGACGCGGTCTCAAAGGGACGGCACCAAGGCAGACACTGCGGTTCCATGACCAATATCTGATGGATATTGAACCAGACTGTCTTGTTGATGATCTCTTTGATGACCAAGGCAAACCTGCTGTGCCCATAAGCTTCTTGCTGATAGGTAGCACTATAAATGTGCGACAGGACAGGTCGGACTGGCACCCGCTTTCGGGCCAGGAGAACAAACCGGATAACCCAACAGAGCTGTTTGAAGAGACTGACTTGGTACTACCAGAACCTGAGTCTCCGGTACGGGCTTATGAAGTTTCGACGCCTACTTTTGGCGAATATCACTCGATGGAAGTTGAGGCCGATATAAGACCATCAACCCCCAACTCTCCCTTGTCAACTTTCGACGCCGCAAGGCCCACGCTCACAAGGCGTAATTCGATGGAACCCGACACTCCGACATTTGCTGATAACCCGACGCCCACTATTCCAGACCGTGATCAAGAGGAGTTTGGCAGCAATGGCCGGCGCTTGGCATATGGACTTGTGATACACCCAACGAGAAAACCGGGCGAATTTTACCGAGTCGGTGTGTTCACGTCGTGGGCGTATCAGCTCGGTGGTCTTGAGTTTTTCCAAAGCTGTGAGATCAAGGATGTACGGCTTGTGTAGACTTGGCTGAGACGAGGGGGGAGTGAGTATCGCGGCAGATGTTAGATATCCAGAGGGCGACAGAATGAGTTGGAAGCGAGCAATGCTAGTCATGGGCCGTTGAGCCATTCTTGCTATCTAGACATGGGAGCATGGTTAGCCCAATGGAATTTCTTGCTCGATGGCAGCATGAGGTTATCCTCTCGCTCAAGACAAATACAAGTCTGTGGCTGCCTCCTGCTCAGAGGTCACATCCGTTAGTGCATAGCAAAGCCCGTGGTACCACGCTCCTGGTCTCTGTTGGGTGGTGGCTTTGTCTGCGTCTTCTAGGAGGCTGGAGTGAATCAGAGAAGAGTTCGGCTCCAGCGTGTCGATGTTCAACAAAAGGCGAAATAGAACCTCGACAAAGGCCTGCCTAACAAGTCCTTGATTCTTTTTTTTCCTTTTGAGACTGCAAACACAATATGGAATACGTGCAGTCAATAGCAACCGAGTGACAAGAGGCAAACGGGTGAGCAGTGGCCCAGCTTCTTTGACTAGACCTGAAGAGAAGGGCCCTTTGATATGCCCTGAGGCGCCTCTCTGTGCCTAGGGCTTCCCATACTCCCACAATAAAATCCCCTCCCACTTTTCCTCCTCTTCTCCTTTTTCTCCCTCCCACACTCAACAACCAACACGACAATGGCTTCTCCTCTGCCACGCATCTTGTTTCAACTCTTTACATAGTAGCCGCTCAGTATCGGACCTTTATCTACTTGATCAATATCCAAACCCCTATACGCCGATACTGGGCGGCTTAGGGTGCACTGATGACCGCAGTCTGGTAAAGTTCCAACACTCGTCAGTCTCTCGACGCGAACACAACTGATTTGACCTGACAACAGAGCTCTTACCCCAGCGGTCATCAGTGCGCCGTTCCCATCTAACTGGGGGTGTTTCCCTTTTTTGGTACGTTTCGACAACACGTACCAGTGCGTGATAGCCAACGCTGACGGACCCTCTTAGGACATGCTCACTTGGCGTGGACGGGCAGGGCCTACGGTACCATTACATTCCATGGTTCTGCCTTGCTCGTCCACCAGGTCTCAATATGATGTGAGGAGACGGCGAGGGTACTTTCACCTGCCTTGACGGCATCCTCGCCAAGGCGCCCTTGCATTCCCCTTTTTCAAATTTGTGCCCTGCCGGTCTCGAGAAATTCTTCTATTCCCACGAGGAGCGTCCGGCGCAGTGTCATTTCGTCGCTTTGACACCTGCTCTCTGCCCGTCTAAAGCAACAACATGCAAGTCTGTTGTAGATTGAGGTACAAACGCTTGTCTGTGTCATGGTGTTTGAAGCTAATGAGAATCATGACCTAGGTGTACGGCACTCATCATGTGCTTGATACCTATTTCCAGGCTCAGCACGTTCAGCTTCAACTGGCTGACTCTGAGCTTGACTTTTTCTGCCTGAGAAGTACGCTCTCCATCCCAAGGGTTTTGTTCAAGGTGGAAAATAAAATCAAAGATTTGAACATGTTTCGTCTCGTGGGAACATCATTGTGGTATTTGATGTTGGGCATGAGGCATGTTAAAGGACCATACACATCAATACTATACATCTTTCAACCATGCAGCACCTCAAAGTAACCTTGTGTGGCCTGATCAAGTATCCAAAGGGTCAGCACAGACATCGGCTGGCTTACTTGCAGGCTCTAATGTGGTACAGACTGCCTTGGTGACGCTGTTGCAACCCAACAGCACAGCATCACAACTATACCGCTCTTGTTGGGCCACTCCCGCTACTCCCTGCATATTCTATAGCCAGGTCATAAGCACCAAGGTATTCCAAGGTTCTTTGCGGCTTAGACCCTCCTCTCTTCATCGACAAGCTAAGCGGTTTTAGTCACTCTACACGATCGTGGTGGATGGCATCGCCTATCGTCGAGTACGATGACCAATGGCATGCCCCTATTTCCCTGTTCCAGGGCTGGATATGGCGCAGCAGATTGGGCCCTTGTAGCTCTGCGTTTGGAGCTACTCCAGATTGAGTCAAACCGAGCGCTCTCTTAATTAAGCGTCTTTGAAGATAAGCTTACATCAAGTCACTAATAGTATATATATATATATATATATATAACAGACTATCTCATGTCCCTCACCAACAATCACCACCTTCAACTACAGATCTCAACAACCATCACAAGTTTCTTCACAAAATCGCCAAAATGGGCCACTCCGACTCCAGAGTAGCCGAGATGTCTCCCCAAATCGCCCAGAGAGGCATCCCTCCTGTCCTTTGCGCCTCGTACAAGAAGGGCTTCTCGGCCAAGATCCTCGTCAACATCGGCGAGCCTGACAGACAACCCATCTATTCCATCAGCCTGCCCCTCGGCTGGTATGGAAAGATGCTCCTCCACGACGGCCCAGATGCAGACTCGCCTGTCCTCGCTGGCGCTGACGCCGAGGGCAAATGGCGTACAGACTATGGCATCCTCCTCCCCAGCGTCCCCGGCGTCGAGGCGCCGCAGGGCAGAGAGATTCTCCGTCGCAAGGGCAAGATGCATGAGCGATACTGGTTCGGCATGCAAGTCGGCCAAGGCCACAGCCGTCACGTGGAGAGGTTCGAATGGCGCCGGTCTCACGGCAGCGAAGTCAAGAGGATGGGCGAGGCAAAGTACGGCTGGAAGTTCGTCAGGCTAGGCCATGGCGCAGAGGAGCCTGGTGATGGAAACCCCAACGATGAGCCTGATCGCGGAGACGGATTCACTCGCGACGGATTCGAGGTTGTGGCCGTGTGGGCGGGCAGCGGTGACTGGAAGAGCATGTCAAAGATTGGAACTTTTCAGCTGTGCGGGAGCGGTGCGTCGGGAGAGCTGGGACCCCAGTGGCAGTTGATGGCGCTCATGACTTGTATGTGCTTCTGGCAAAAGACCATGAGAGACGTGACGACTGTTACTATCACATAGTATGCTTCCATGCCATGGAAAGCATCGTTTGCGTGACATGGGAATGATGAGGGATCAGCGTTGATTATATCCTAGAGCGTCAAATGTGGTGTAAAATCACAAGACCACAACCAGCCAAGCAAATAAGCAATGTACCACATGCTGATATCTCTCATGCTGTATGGTCAAGGTCAGACTGGGATCTTCATGCTGTGTCTCAGAAGGGAACTCACCGAATAATACATGACAAACTTGTGTATATTCAACAGCAGCCAAAACCTTGGCACTACCACAGCCTCAGCAGATGATAGGGAAGCTTGCTGGAAGAGCGTCCCGTCTTGTCCGCTACACTCTTGGCGACGGGGGATATAAGAGGCCTCTTGTTCCAGCATATTCTGCCTGCGTCTGGTATGTCGAAACTCATCACATCTGCCTCAAGTACCGAGGCGAATCTTCAATCCCTCACTCACGATGCCGAGCACCGAATACTTTGGCTATTCCATAACCAACCTTGGTCCCCTCACCACCACTTACACGCCTCCGCCATCATGCATCACCGCAACTGCAGATCACATCGTCTATGCCATTGAAACCCTTGGGGCACATATAGGTCTCGGCGCTCCTACATGCGAGAGCGAGCCGTTCGAAGATTGCATTCCCTCTGGTGCAGAGTACGATGACCTCTTCGCCACCTCCTATAATATGGCCGGTCACGGCTGGCGACACTACTACTCGCCCGGCCTGCACTGCCCCCATGGCTGGACTACTGCTGGGGTTCTCGCACCTGGAGAAGAGACGGGGTCTGATGATAAGGGCGGGTTCTTTACCAGGACGAACCCGGATCCGACTGGAATAGCGACGCCGCTCATGCCCGATGAGCTGTGGTCCAGGATCCTCGGGCCTTCAGAGACTGTTGCATACTGCTGCCCCAGGTAAACCTTGGCTTGGCCCGATATCCGAGGCTCACGCTAATTCTTCATCTCTTGCAGTGGCTGGGATGCCTCGTTGATGGGCTGCTTATCGTTCATAGAGCCTGTTGTATCAGCAACTCATACGGGCTACTGCACCGAGAGGTGGTTGAGCGAAACACAACCTCCCTGGGTCACCGTCCACACCATCGAGGGAACTCCCGTGCCAGGCACAGCTGGTGTGATATCGCATTACTCGCGCACAGGCGAATACAGCCAAGGAACCGCGCCGATTTCTCAGTTCACCGCGAGGTATGACAAGGCGACAATTGCAAGGACGCTTCCTATTGTTCCGCTGGTGTACCAGGCTTCGGATGCTGAAGATACCGCCACCCAGACCGCGACCGAGAGCGATGCAGAGAGTGACGAGGAAAGCACTGGAGTGGCTGAGGAGGACAGTGGTGAGAGTGAAGGTGAAGGCAATGCAGCTTCAACTCTGCTCAAGGTTGGCAGGATTTCTCCCGTGGTTGCCGTGCTGGTTGGAGTACTCACTGGAGCTGGACTTTTGATGCCTTGGTAAGATAGTGAGGTTATGAAAGATGTGGGTTTCAAACGTGCTTTACGAGCCTGCTACGGATTCGTTTTCCTTGTAATGAGAGCGTGGTTACTCTGGGCTTGTTTGTATGCCATGAAGAATGAACAATAGTAAACTATCTGAGAAATATTCAACACAACTTGGGTGGCATTACCAGGTGAATGCTCTCAATATAAGAGATGGGTATCATGGGCACGTCAGTCTCTTGATCCCTGGACAAGCCACGGGCTGTGATGGGCCCTAGGACTTGTAAGGAACAAGTGCTTTCTTGTCCAGAAGCTCCTGGATATACTCCTTCAACGTCTTGGACTTCAAGTCTGGGTATAGGTCCTTCGCGTCGAGATACCCCAGATATCTGGCATACTCTGGCGTATTATCGCCCCGAAGACCCCAAGAGTTCTTGTAGTCTTTCTCGGCTCGCCTTCGCCAACTAGCCTCGCCAAGGCCGTCTTGCTTAGCTTTGAGCTCTTGCACATCCTTTAGAATTGACTCGGCAGAGGCCTGGTAGAATCACGTCAGTCATGTTGGAAAGCCCCAGCCCTCCAGAGGGGATGCTCTCACATATTGCCTATCGATCTTCTCCCCGCTCAGCTCTTCCAAGAGCACCCAGGCCTGGTTCTGCGAATAGATCTCACTATAGGCAAATACCATCTTGTTCAAAGTTCGAGGGTCTGCCAGAATGCGAGCAACAAAACGTCCGACATCTCCTAGATCAGTCAACGCGGACGGTGTGTCGCCATCTCCCACGATGATGGACGGTATGAGAACAGCATAGTCCGTTCGACCTGATGGAAGTCCAGGCAGTGTGATCTGATACCACCAGCCTACGTCAATGACGGTATAGGGGAGCTTAATCTCTTTGACATGGTTGAGCGAATCTTCCTTCTGTGAACTGTATCAGTCAAGGTATTCGGGTCTACACTCGAGGGTTGGAAGGCGTACCACATCTCTCAGCGCCATGACACCCTTGGGTGGTGCAACAGTAGCAAAGAAGCAGGGCACGAAACGCCCCACGCCAGCGGCCTTTGCTGCGTTTGCCAGATGCTTTTCAGACGGGATGTTGGCGAAGTAGATTGCCGACACAACGACGTCCTGCCCTTGCAGGGCCTTGACAAGTTGGTCTTGTGGCCCTTCTAGATCAGCTGCAACTACCTTGACGCCCTCCTGCTTGAGATGCTCGACCGCGGGCTTGTCAATTGAAGATGGGCGGATCAAGGCAGTGATTTCCTTTGAGCGTTGAATAAAGCAGGTCGAGTCGACCAAGGGAGGAGGAAACTCACATAGCTAGCCTTGGTTGATTGCAAGAGGCCTTTGACGATCGACGAGCCGGTGGCACCGGTCGCTCCTACGAGAGCTACTTTGATTGCGCTCATGGTTCCGTTTGTGCTTTGATTGTTTGCACAAGATTCCGTTGTTCTGGGGCACTCTAGAGGAAGCAGAGACATATCGACCGACTATATACCGTCATCCATGTGCGGAGCGGAGTTGCGGAGACGATGCAATGCGAGACAGGTTGGTTCTTGGCCTTTTCATTCGTCCGTTCTCTTAGATCTCCGCAAAGACTGTGACCTATTCAAGTGCATCAATAGATGGCGGTACACGAGCGTTGGTCGCTCGGATTCGGGGGAAGAACTCCGCATTCTCGGCATGACAACTCTATCCTCATCGGCAGTATGATGTAGGACACCAAGATAGAATTGCGGCGCAAGATAAGCAGATTCTTGGGGTTCCGCTCTTCAGCAGAGCTCAGTAGAGAACAGCCTGTTTTGTCAGAGTGTAGGGATGCCCAACCCCCGGACCGAACCAACTGCTAGCAACCTAGAGCCGGAGAGACTGGGACTGACAGTTTGTGCCTCGAGTAGCTGGTTTATTGATCGTCTTGTGCAAGAACCAGATGATGGGGTTCGGCATCGCACCGCCAGCTGACGTGAACATAGCCGAGAGCCAGGGGGGAGGGGATTCAGAGCCAATGCCCAAGGGGGGATGAGCCGGTGCCATCTTCCGTCGTAGTTGGTGAAGCAAGAGGTTTTCGTGTCAATGTATTGGCTAAATCCTTTTGCGCTGTTGTAACCACTTTGTTGAAAAGAGTGCGTCCAGAGATTACGCTGCGCCAGAATCTCTTCCAGCCACGGAGGTCCAAAACGAGTTCGAAGGTCTCGCGCATCATGGGTATGGCATGATGAATATTCATGTCTCCAGTTCAGTAATCGACTGGCCCTTCTCATCACCCTCTCTCCAGCGTCCTTCATCCACATCTCCATTATCTTCACACAGCATCCTTTCCCCCCTCCCCGTGAGACTCGGGCTTTTTGACCCTTTGGGTATTCCCCCCCGTGATGCCTCCCTCAAGTCCATTCGATACGTGAACAGTGTATGAATGTGAAACTGTATTTTCCAGACTCAGTTGCTTCTGTAGAAAGTTCGGGTGAACGATTCATTGTAGAGAGCTCATCACTGCCCAGGGTCTCCACCACTGGAGCGTAACTCCCTCATAACTCAGTCATGTACAGTCTTGGGAAACTGAAATTAATTCCTGTGAGAATTTGTATTAGTTGCCCCTCCACTCATGGCCTTATTCACCGACCTAGACAAAGGGTGCGGATGAATGGTGCATGTTTCTGTCAGGATATTAGGATCGAAACTGGCCTTCAGGGGTTAACTTGCAGGCGCACGCGTGACCTAAGAGGTCAGATCAAGACAAACGGAGTGGACGTAGATAGTACAATAAAAGTACCTACAAAGAAAATGAAGCAAATTTGTAAGGGTTTTTGGTCGACCATTGATGCTCAACTTCAGGTTATCGCAGAGTTCCGCTCTCCGTCTCGTAGTTTGTCGTGGCACATATCGCACCATCATCATCACCTTTGAGCGTGTGCACAGGCTCGACCAACACCAGACTTGGCCATAGGTCTTTATTGTGCATGTCAAAGTAATCAGATAGCTTCTTTTAACGGTTTGCCTGGCCAAGGCTCTGCAAGTTCCCCAAAGCTAATCTTAAGAAGCTGGGCAGTAGATCATAACGATGGGACATGTATAACAATATCCAAGATCAAGATATTCAAGACTATCATCTGGCCCAAGAGGCATAACTTGTCCGAGAAAAGAGTCTGGCCAAGCCATTTTCACCATTATTTCGCAACCACCGTCATGAACTAATTGCAAGTAGTGCTATCCTGTGTCAGTTCCGAGTCTAGTGTATCCGGCATCACAAGAGATAATATACCGACTCTGGTCGAATTTTCTCAAACTCTTGCTAATATTGCCAAATCAAGCTTTGTATTGGTAGCGTCTAAGTGAGCCAACTGGCATCTTTATGCATTGTTGCGTTATACTGCGCCAGTGTTGATGCCACGATATTTGATGCAAAACCCCTTTCCCTTGCCTGTTCACTACACAACACCTAACATAGAAATATACTTCTCTTGCCTCGCCTCGGCCTCATTACTCCCAACCCTTGGGCAGGCATAAAAGTTGTGTACCAAAGTTACAATCACCACCTACCTCGCCCAACCATGCCTTCGCCACCGCATAAGCCTCTGATCATCGATATCGGTGCTCAAACAGCAGCGGCCCCATCCTCGTTCGCAGAGAAACAACGTGGCAACGCAACTTGGCACACTCTCCTGTCGGCACCAGGCACAGCCAGCACCTCGCTCACTGGCGGGATCGCAACATGTCCGGCCAACGGAACTCTGGCGCTTCATCGCCATAAGCAAGCTGAAATCTACTACATCCTGTCCGGCAGCGGCGAGGTAGAGGTTGATGGCGAAAGACGCAAAGTGACCAAGGACAATCTAGTCTGGATACCAGGAGATGCAGAACATGGCGTATTCTGCACCGGCGACCACCTAAGATGGCTCTACTTCTTTCCAGAAGACAGCTTCGACAATATTGTGTATCGGTTTACGGACGAGGTGAAGGGGATGGCTGGAAAGATAAAGTCCAAGCTTTGAAACATCTACCTACACTCGGTCTGCGGTGGACTGTGCTACATGTAGAATAGCTTCTGCTACTAGAAACCTGTTCGAACTACTGTTTTAGATTAACGAGTTTAGCACCCACTTGACGGGAACGAGTTTTAGCTATGGTCATAACTCTTAGCACAAAGCATAATAAAGCATGCGATATGATTACGAGACCGATCAGCGCGGCATATGTGGTATGATATGATATAGCCACGACTTGGAACCACCGGCGCCGAGGCAGCCCAAGATGAGTAGGTAGCTTGCAATAGCATGTGATCTGAATCTATACGCGCGTTCAAGAAGCCCATAGCGTATCATCTGTCTAGTTGAAAGTTTTGCTGCCGAGCCCACACATATTCTCAAACTGTAAAACAAAAAGGAGGTGATTCAACCACGAACCTTTGACTTTGTATTCAAGTATAGCTACACTAGAGATGTAGTCCAAAGTATTGACTGGTCTTCTCCCAATAGAGATGGCCTTCGTGACGCAATTGGTTAGCGTGTGAGACTTTTACAGCCTGCGTTGCGATCTCAAAGTTCCGGGTTCGAGTCCCGGCGAAGGCGGCCGTTTCCTTTTACTTAAAGTTTTGCTAATCGATGGATTTTGTCTTGTCTTTTTTGCGCCGCGCGCGTCGTAGATGCACGTCCGGAGTTTTCGGAGTTTAGAGGCCGGATCGGCCCGCTTTTCCGCTCCGGTGTGCGGGGCCCACCCATTTCTCGACACCGGCTTGTGAGATGGCTCTGCAGGGCCGGGTAAGCAGTGAACGAACCGAAAGCTGGCTTGTTCGAGAATGGTAGAGCCAGGAATTAGTGATAGTTCAGAATCGAGCAGTCTGTACAAAGGATCAAGGCAGCTGGACTAGTAAAGATGGTGCGTGTACCTTGAGCCAGCACCCGGAAGAGTGCAAGATACCGCCGTGACCGGTCAGAGAATACGTCACATAACAAGCATACCTAGTTCTCAACAGCTCACTAAAAGGGAACTAGAGGACCGTGCCGAGGGATATCAAGGGTCAAGGCTGTCAAGGAAGCAGATGGTGGAGAGGGTTCAGGCGAAAGTAGCTTGAATAGGGCATGTTCCGTGGCAGCATTAGCGGACCAAAAGGTTTTTGGAACAGAATCAGTCGCAGCCAGCAAGCTTTCCGTCTCTGCAGCACTTGCAAGGGTGATGGTAGTCGACAAGGATACAGCAATACAAGTATCATCAACAGCACCATGGACGAGGTGTCTATCTATCCTCGGGGCTGCACGAGATCCTAGAACCATGAGAACGTCACCGGCCCAGTACCTACCATCCACGCCTTGATTGTCTGGAAGTGTTACACGCATCCTCCGAGGTGAGCTGCGAGGCAAGCAAATAGCACTATGCCCAGATGGAATACCATTGCAGTCTACAATCCGTGTTATGAAACACTTGCTTGCGTACCAGCAAGGAGAACTAGTCCTCTTCTGAGCCTTTCAAGTTGACTCTATGATCAATCGAGCACCGGCAGTTACTGCATGTAGCACCAGATAACAATCTCACCATAGCTTGTCAATACAGCCAGGCCTTTTGCGTCAATCACCGCAAGCAGTCGGTCATTGACACAGCCCTACGCCAGTCAGCTCCGGTGTGATCAGCACGCAGACTCGCTCCCCCGTGATCTCCTTGCCTTGATATCAATTCTCAGCCCGGGTTGACTGGATTGGCGTCAACTCAACCATTGTGGCCAAGGTACGGACTATGGTCGAGAATGGACCAACTGGCAAGCAATTCCCATTGCTTGAATGGCTCGCGGCTTGCGCAACCTCGACGACAAATATGAGAGACGCCCATGTATCCTGAGAGTATTGTCTTCAACAAGAACGTTGTTCCTCGCTCAATAGCTTTGAACAAGGCATCATAGCGTGCCACAAGTCCCAGCACCTGACCACGCCTCAAATCAGCTTCAACTTGGTCTTCTTACATCACGTCACACTGATATCAGAGTATGGATCGTACAATGTAGTCTTGAAAGATTCTAATTAATTCATGCCTCGCCAACATGCTTTCACTACCTATCTATCATGTATTCCCCGCCTCTCGACTGTCTCGCACAAGGGTATCTGCCCATCCCAGTATATTCCTCGCACATAAAAAACCCGAAAAATCCGAAAGATGCAATATTCAACAGAGAGAATAAAAAAGGCTCGTGACTTTAAAATTCCCTTCTCATCCCATTCCATCCTTCTTACAACACCATGGTATCTTCAAACAAAAACCAAAACTGGGGCAAGTTATGGGGGAAAAAGGAAATAGGTATGTGTTTGTCTCAAATGCAGTGCATAAAAAAAAAAAGGAAATGAAGAAAGCTTCGTCAGAAATGATAAGAGAATGAGTATCCCGTCGTAAGTGTTCCTCGTCCTCCTCTTTAGCCCAGCGGGCGATTATTAGTACAGTTATATATGACAATGCATAAGAAAACAACAAGAAAAATCATGATGCTCAAAAGAATACTTTTCCGTTCCCGAGATTGCAACGCCCTTATAATCTCATGTCGCCATCATCCAGGTAAAAGGATGTAGGCGAGCCAAACTGCTGCTGTTGGGCCTGCGGCATGAAGCCGGGATTTGATGTGAACCCTTGCTGAGGGTGACCCATTCGCATCGGCAGTTCATAACCAGTCGGTACGGATGTGGGGATCATCTCGGCATACATGGCTGGCACGGGCGGTACGGCCTCGTGCTCGGAAGCAGGGCTTCCATATACGCTCGTCTTCTTCTTGGGACGCAGGTTCTCCAGACTTAGACGCTTGCCCCATGAGCCAGGTCGCTTTGAGGGAATGGGGGTAGCAGGACGAGCGGGGCCGGGCTGGTTGCTGGGCATGTAGACGTTGGCCATGACCGTGTCCTGCTGAGGGAAGTGCTGCTGCATACCAGTCATGTCCCATTGATGTTGGGGAAGCTCCTGGCCAGGAAGGATATAGGTCATGGAGGCGTCCGCAAAGGTATTCATCTGGTCAGGGGCAAACTTGGGTGCGTCGACTGGCCAAACGTGCTCGTTGGGGATAGGGAATGGCGTTCCAGGGTGAGGACCAGATGTGAGATCGTCTGTGACCATGGGCTCGCAGATACCATCGATTGGTGTTGTTGGCCTGGTCTCCTGCTTGATGCGCCGAACGGGGAAAGACGGCGCCTCTGGTGTCTGGGGCTGCTGCTGTCTTGTCACAGCAACCGCCGGCGTGTTGTCGTCGCCAGGGTTGTCCGTCTTGGGTTGCGCACCATCAGCGTGGCCGACAGTATCCATCAGGCATTGGGATCGGAAAGGAAGAGAGAACTGCAAGTCGATCTCGCTCGGCGGTGGTGTATTGGGGCTCGTGAATGGCGAGGTGCCGAGGATGAAAGCGAGACGAACCAGTGTCGAGATATCCTCACCAAGATGACGGGCCTCGAGCATGCGCTTGAGATCTCCTGAAGAGCGAGGGCGCCATGTGAGCTGCAGCCTCTTCTCCTTGGGCCAGATGCAAGTCTTCCAGATGGACTTGACCTTGGATTGGCGCATGAGATTGTGCAACTGCACCTTGTACTCCCAGTTGTTGACGTCGAACCCGTCCTCGAAATGTTTGGCGATATGCTCAAAGTACTTGTCGCGGCTTGCCGAGGCTTGTTCGTTGGAAGAAGCCTCGAAAACACGATCTTTGCAGTTACCAAAGCCACAGGCGAAAACAACCTGAGGGCACAGCTCCGTCTTTGCTGAGCTGTTGGGCAGGGCATCCATGCGATGCGCCTCCTTGGCGTGAGTACTGTAGGCTCGCTCAGTAGCAAAAGAGAGGTGGCAGCCCTTGGTCCTGCACAGCCAAGTCACATCGGTGCCGTGAAAGTTGTAGAGATGCTTCTTGAAGTCACTCTTCCTGCCAAAACCCACTGGGTTGTTGTCCAGGAAGCACATGGGGCACTGGTACTTCTTGGAGGTTGGTGCGACATGCCGGGGCGAGGGGTGAGAGGTGACATCGCATGAAGGGATGGGTGACTGCATGAGGCCGGGCGAGTCGAGCCATGTGCGATCGGAGATTTTACCGACCTCACCATCGTGAACCGAGGGAACGTCGGTGGCATTCTCCTGCCATGTGGACTGGGTTCGGATCGAGGCGGCATCGGATCGTGGGTGGGAAGCCTCAGAGCTGCTCCACGCCAACGAGGGAGCACTTGTGTTACTGAGAAGTGTAGAAGCGGAAAAGGTTGATGCCCGGGCTGCTGATGTTAGCATGTTCATATTGCGTCGTGCTAGGACATGACTTACAGGAAGTACCCAGACCGCTTAACGCGCATAAAAGGCTCGACACGCCATAGCGACGAGCAAGTCCCAAGAGGATCTGCTGGTCGTCTTCAGTTAAAGGCCTCACCTGGTCGTCTTGTGCTTGGAAGGGAAACATGTTTGCAGAGCGGCCAAGGCTGGATATTCGACAGGGCGATAACGCGCACTCAGCGCTCGAGTATATCGACAACGACTCGACAGAGACAAAGGCTCGCGTGCCGAGTCTGAAATCGGTAATAGGAGACAGTAACCCCAAGTTCGAGTCGAGAAGGAAAGTGTAGCGCACGTTCAATCGGCAATCGGTTTAGCGGAGCGTTGGCGTTGGCGTTGGCGATGGTGGATTGGTTAACCAAAGAGCGAGCGTCGGGCGAGTGAGTGAATATTGTGCGACACTGAAACTAGCGGCTCACGAATGAGTTGATTTGAGCTGAGTTGAACTTTATCAGCAGACACGCTCGAGTCGAATGCGTGTATTGATTGATTGAAACGAGGGGAAATCGACAGCCCGCGACGATTCGTGTGAGAGAGAGAGTTTGTGTGAGCGTGCGTGCGTCGTTGAGTCGTTAACCAAGAGTCCGTCTTTGGAACGTGATGGTGGCGATGGATGAGGAGGACAAGTTGAATCTGGTGGGTACGAGATTAAAGAGAAGAGTACAGAGAGAGTAGAGGAGAGAGAGTATTCAATTAACTAGAGACACAAGGGTCCTGGAAGAAGAAGGAAGCAGACGTGGAGGTGGAAGCAGAAGTGGAAGTGGAAGTGGAAGTGGAAGTGTAAGCGGAAGCGGAAGCGGAAGTGTAAGCGTGTAGGGCAGAGAGGGGCGGAAGAATAATGAGAAGAAGCCACAGGGGAACAGGAGAGAGAGGAGAGAGAGAGAACACACAGACGCAGACTTCTAGAAGCCTTCCTCGAATCCCTGAAGAAGCGTGAGACATTATAACGGGCTTGCCGGAGTGATCGCTCTTGGTGAACCCATGTTGGCTCATCCACTCCCTGTCTAGTCTTTGACCTAGTGACTCCATCAGCCGGGGGGTCCTGGTACATGACCAACGCTGTTTCAGGAACGTCATTCGCTGAGAGGGTCTTTTTATCCTTTTTTTTTGTGGTTTCTTTCTCTTCAATTTTGCTTTTTTCTCCTCCTCCTCCTCCTCCTCCGCCCTAGTATGATAAACACGATGTCTCATCTCTGATGACCCGGGCCTTGCAAGACATGATATTCAATGACGTGCCTGAACCCACGACGTTGATCGTCCCAAGGCCTCAGCTGTCATAGTAGGTACATGTAAGCACGTAGATGCCAGATCAGGCTCTGGCTCTCAACTTGGCAACAAAGTGGCTTGCACTAGATGCTCGATAGATCCTCTTTAGGTCTCTTTCTGGGGAGGGGCGCTATGTGACCCCAGTTAGCCAGTCTGTGTCGCAACGGGTGACCAAAGTCCCTGAATTGCGACACCATTTTTACATTGTTTAAAGAAGGAAAGAGAAAAAAAACCAGAGTCTGCTGGACTGGAGCCGGAAAGTTAAAAACTAATGCCCGAGTCAATCATCAAACAAACCCTGCAGCAGTAAATTGCACTTGGCGTCTTTGTTTTCCCCTGCAGCGAGGGTGTCAGTTACGACGATGAGTCCTGAATATCTTTCTGCCGTCCTTTCTAGAAGATGTTACATGCATACGGATACATGCAAGAGATTCCTGCGTACCCCAAGTTTGACTGTGCACGCATGCAGTGATTGATTGATTAATCAACTGATTCGTCCGTTGGTTAATCATCAATTCATACCTCTCCTATAGGAGATAGGAGGCGGCAACCCGTGCTGACGCCGCCATCGACAACCACCTGGACCCTGCTTTACTTTGTTTGTCTGTTTGTTTCTTTCGAGATGCCACTACAATTGTACGTAACGTAATCCGATTTTGAGTCAGCAGCTACGTAGTCAGAAGGGATTTCAACCCATCAATAGAGTTACTTTCCCAATCCTCCGAGCATCGGTATGTACTGGGATGAAACTGCACTGCACCACTCACTGGGGGGACGATAACGCAACCCAACCCAGAGTCCCAGACCCAGCAGACCCGCAGATTGGATCCCCCAGACGAACAAAACCAAAAACGTGGACGGAGAGTGATCACCCCGAAGCCCAAGTGCCTAGTCTAGCCCCTAGCTGCCTAGCAGCGACGAGTCTAACTTGGCAGCTGCCCAAACACGTCTTAGCCCGTTCGACTCTCTCTGTCTGGATTCGCTGGAACGCGGACCAGCAGACGACCCTGTTTCATCGGGAAATGACGATGGGCCAATCTCTGGCCTCTGCTCTGCGAGGCCGTCATCTGTATGGCTCCGCCGAGGGACTAGAGGCACCCAGTCTTGGAGGGTGACCATCTCATGGCATTGGCTGCGCCGAGGGGACATGACACGAGCCAGCAAGATCCCCTGTAGGGGTTTTGCTCAACAGCACGCAACTCGCAGACTCGCTCGCTCACATCAATGTGGATATGAATGTGGATGTGCTTGTGGCGCCTGGTTAATGCTGTGGTAAACAAAGTCGCCCAGCCCAGCGGTGGTGTAGTAACGGTGAAAAGTGCTTGGCCACCTAGATGTAGAGTGAGTGATACGACATCGACGTTGTCTCTTGGCGGACCCGCTTATAATCACGATGCTATCTGTGTTGTTGTAGATTGTAGATGGCTGATGGCGTAGGTTTCATTGATATGTACTCTCAGTAGCATCAAGGTTTCGACAGCGGTCACGACGCCATCTGAAGAGGGAGAAAAGGAAGAAGAAGAAGAAGAAGAAAAAAGAGAAAAAAGGGGAAACCAAAGTTCCCGAGTGCCCGGGAACTGCCAACCATGATTGATTGACGCCGATGACAGGTGAATTGTCTGTCACTTTGCCGCAGATTGTCTCTCCGCTGACCGCTTATGTGGCTTGCTCTATTTTCCTTCTCGAAATATTCTTGAGCGTTGCAAGTGGTGGATCTCGCAGATGAGAAGATGTGGTGGCTTGTTTCGATGCGTGAAAGTACCTACCTACCTATAGCAGCATGGTAACATAACATAACACAACGTGTCTAGGGTGTGTCGATGCAGTCCAACAAGCAATATTGTTTCGTATCAGCACTGTAGATCCCAAGACTGCCTGGCCCGGCCCTGGATTGGTCCTTGCGTCTGCAATTCTCTTGTCTTTTTGCTTGTATGCATATACACATCTCTGCCTCGTGATGGCAACGAATCCTTGTAAAAAGAGATGGATGCATGCATGCATTTGCTGAATCATTGCAGTTCAACGCCCCCATCCTTTGATATAATCTCGCTGCCCCATTAGGTAGGTCCTGTACCTACCAAGGCGAGTAGGTTGCTTCTGTACGTTCAGCAGGTACAGGTACCTAATGTATCCAACCCCCCCAGTTGCACACGGCACTTCAGCTCATCCCCCCGCAGTCTTGACCAACCCAATACCACGCTGTGATGGAACCCTCCCGAGGCCTCACAGCCCGTTGCACTGATGTACACTGATGATCAACGCCAGACGGCCCCCAAAACTTAGACGCAAAGCAGTTGGACGGGGTGAAACCTCGCTTCTGTAACGCTCTTCCACGTGGTTCCACCCTCTCCCGTCAACTGTCGGTTTGCTTGCCCTTCGTTTCAGCCTTGTTCGTAGCATGATGGATATAGCATCATCATCTATCTATCCATCTTACCACCACACAACACAGACACACATATTCACAAGCACATACCTGCGCCATACAAGGGCAACTATAAACGCATGCAACGGTAGGTACCTTGACTCACAGTGTCGCACGCATGCTGTTGCCCTCTCTCCTCTCTGGTGCACCCTCCCCCCTATCTCTGGCATATCTGCCATCATCCCGTGGTTTCACCTTCAACCACCATCCATCTCCAAATGTCCAAAAATCCCTCTCAGGGATACGTCCGACTGACTGTCGTTTGAGCCAGCGATAGCGTCATACACACTTGCGGTTCTTATCTACTACTCTGTATGTACTACGGTACGTAGTTGAGCCAGCCTTATTATCCAAACCGCTTCGCCAAACAGCCTAAATGCATACAACCGTCGACTTGGCAGAATCAGGCCTCGGGTTCGTGACACAAATAGATAACCTCCAATAGTCTAACGTACCCGTCCGTCACTCGGCATTATCTTGAACAGAGTTCATCGGAACGGCCACCCGCAAGCCTCGTGCCATGCCCTTTATCTTGACCTCACCCAAGGACACCTGGGGTTCCTGGTCCAAGAGGAGGGCTCAGGCCTCTTATTGAACCGCACGCACTGGAATCTTTTTGGCCCAGGCTTTTCTTGCCATAGTTACGCAATGGTCAATTTCCACCCTATACTCATAGATGGACAGCACTGTTCACCTGGTGACTCTACGTCTCTGCCATTGGTATGTTGATGAAGACGCCTCAGAGCAGTCTAGACTATGGAGCAAAGTCAGGCATGTCTCTCGGGGCTGTGCAGATTTCACTTTCAACTGTAGCTCTTGGTAGAAGCAAAAGGTCTGAGAAACGTCCAGAATGATACCATCATCAACCGAACTCATCCAGCAACCGAGCTCCCGGCATTATTCTCTCTCGTCACACCTCTACCAAGCTAGTTGGTTCACTTTCATCGAACCCCCCCCCCTTTGAGATTGATAAACATTGAATTTGTTACATACTCCGTGATCACAACTTAAACCTCTACGTCGGGACTCTTCCCCATGTTAGCCAAGTTCCCTTGCACTGCCGCGTCTTTGAACTTCTCTAGCTGCATACCCTCCCACCTATCACCATAGCACGCGATCCCACTGCCGAGGTTCGGTTTCGCTTCCATGGTTGCTACCGGCAGTTGGACATAACCATAAACCCAAACACAACCCCCTCCCCCCTGACCACAGACTCGGGTCCAGCCGACTCAGAACCTTTAATGAACACTTTTTTTTAATTAGTTTTTTTTTAATCTTTTTTATGTACAGCCCACAAGGGTATGTAGCATTAGTTTTTATACATACATATCAGACACATCACACCCGTTATTAGCTCGATAATAAGATTCCGGAAGCTACCTAATTACAGTACCCCCCGGCAGCATCAGCTAGATGCTATACGTACATAGATAGCAAGTAGAGACTTCTCCATATATGTCTATGATGATATAAGTAGGAAATAATAGTATGGACCCCTGCGGTCTCTGTACCAAGGTTAACCCTTGTTTCAGACCCGTTTTGTCTGCTAAAAAAGTCTATTGTATCTCGCGGCAGCTTTAACCCTTTCAAGTATGTAGATCCGCACCGCCTGACTACCTAGGCACAGTGATCGACCAAGATGATTGCCAGTGACTTACACAGGCCTAGCATCGAGAAATGGAGGGTAGGGTATGGGAGGGTCTTGGGAGATCGGATACCGGCAACTCGAGGTCTACTGACTCATACCTCTAATCCCAGTTGTTGTAGCATCACCAAGGCTTCGTCGCCATGGTGCTGCAACGGCACAATTAACGAACTCGCGGTATGTACATGTTCCTGACCCAGCCGAGTGGCTAGCTCATCTTCACAGACGTATGTATGTATGCATGGTTCGTGGGCAAGGATCTCAATCAATGCAACTCTGTTCATCTCAAGCTCGGGGTATCAAATCCAAAACACACATTGACGTGCACTACCTTAACCAGTATCCTCCATGCCAAACTCCCATCACCTCCACGGCATACAAAATGCAAATCCCAGGCTTTTTTGAGAAATGAAATGTCGTTCAGTGACTCTAGAATACTCCCAATACAAAAGAAAACCAAGACAAATGATAGATGATAGATCGCTCTCGTGGAATGCCACTTCTTTCCAATGACAGGTATATACAAATAGGAAACAGACAGTTCTAAGTGAGTGTTTTAAAAATGCTGAACATGTAGATCATCACCATATGTTAAAAGGTTCAGGCAAACGTAGAGTCGAAGCCAAACGACAGATGCTGGTTCATTGGGTCCGTGGACGCGAGACATGACCCATCAGGGGCAGCGGTTGTGATACCCTGGCAGCCATACGGAGCCGAAAAGCTGGGCTCCTGTAGGAATGTAGGGTCCATCATATCGGTATCGACCATGTCAATATCCGCCTCGGGTAGGCTGCTGGCCATGGATCGAAGACTTCGCAAATCTTCAGCGATAATGCCGCCATTCGCCTGGTGCATCATGGCAAATTGCTGCTGCTGCTGCTGCTGCTGCTGTCGAGGATCGTACATAGGCGGCGGAGTCATGTGGGCATACTGATGAAAGTGAGGCATCTGTCCTGGAGCCCCCGGTGTAGTGGGCACTGTGTGTCGAGGGGGCCGAGCGGAACGGCCAGATCGAACGGGGCCGGCCCTGGGGGGATAGGCCCTGCGTTGTGTAGCAATATATGCCGCCAAATTGGGGTTGGAGTTTGTGTTTCCTCGGGAAATGCGGAACTGATACTGGTCGGCACTTGGAGAGGGGCCCGAGGGCGGCAGAGGAGGGACCCTTGACTTGTGTCCCATGATGATCTGGCGGCACTGATCCTTGACAGGGTTGATGAAATCTTCGCGGTACTTGGTGATGGATTGAGGCTCTGAGCCAAGAGCGATGGCATACTGAACGAGAAGCTGCAGATCGCCCAGGTGCCTCGTCTCGAGCCGTTTTCGCAGGATGCCACTGGATTGAGGATGCCACTGCAACTGGGACCGCTCCTCTTCAGCCCATGATGAGTTTGCCCAAGCACGCACAAGGCCTGACTGCCGCAGTAGGTTTCGCATCCTCCCCGAATAGGTCCATTCTCCGCTGTTGGAGCCTTCATCAAAGTGCTTCACAACATGAGCCACAAACTCCTTGAAAACTGTGTCGGCGTCGTCATCGCTGGGGGCCTCAAAAACTTGGGTGCAGTTTTCGAAACCACACGCAAAAACAGTCTGAGGGCATAGAATAACCTTGGCCTCGTCGAGAGCCATGCGGGAGCCACCGTGCGCCTGTTTGAGATGAGTCTTGTAAGCTGTCTGCCAGTCAAAGACCATATCGCAACCTTTGTGGCGACAGAACCATTGGGCATTAGTGTTGTGGAAATCCTCGATATGTCTCTTCAAGTCGTTCTTGCGGGTGCAGGTCTTTTGGATGTCCTCTTCCCGGCAGAAACCGCAAGTGAAAGAGCCTTTTTGCTTGGGCGCGGGCGTCGTTGATTCATTTGATGCGGGTGAGGTGCTCTCGTCGTGCGACGTAGAGGGCCGGGTAGCCTGCGACTTGCGACCGAGCAACTTGGCAGTGCGAGCCGACACGTTCGAGATGATGCTGCTGCCTCGGACAGAAGAGTTGTCGGATGAAAAGGTTCGTATGCTGACCGCGTCAAAGACGCTGGGAGCGTCTTCCGATTTGACAGATGAATAGGTACTCGAAGAGATAACAGATGCTCCGTCGTTGGCTAAGAGGTACAAAAGTCAGCGGCCACAAGCACAAACCAGGCGATGATGCTGGAACAACCTCGATGCAGTTACACGAGGAGTCCAAAAAGTGTGGTGATAAGAAATGAGTCAATCACTCACCGGAAATGGCAGGCGAAGTAGCTTCCTCGTCCATCAATTGAGCAACACCTTGGCGACCATATCGTCGCATAAGATGGCGTAGAAGTTGCCGATCAAGAGAATCGTCGGGATGCGACATTTGGGAATGTTGCGATGCACTGTCGGCGTCGGACCACGAGTCCGGGGCCATGGCGATGGTGATGGTGCAAGAATTAAGTTATTAAGGCTTGTGAGGAGTGGAACGGGAGTGCACTTGAGCAAACCCCCAAAGTCAGCCCTGGAAGTGGAGGTTATCGGCGTCTTTCAGTGGCCAGGGCACTAAAGGCAGGATGAAGTAGACGGCAAAGGTGCGGCTTATACGTCAAAGTAGACGAGAAATAACCGGCGGAGAACAAGGTTATGGCTAATAGAGAACAAGAAGAACAGATTGTTGAGGCAAGTAAAAGGAATGACAAGTTGCTGAAGCGGAATCACAAATGAAAAGCCGGGGAGCAGGGGTCAACTGATAGCGGGTGAGATAGCGGTATGCGATACAGTTGTTCTGGGGTAAGAGAGTAATAAGTACGTATGTAAAGGGAATGACAGCCAACAACAGGGGGGGGGGGAAACGTGCTCTGAAC
>JABFAK010000500.1:0-42410 GCA_013266265.1 Fusarium sp. NRRL 66182
AGTACGCCTCGCCGCCATCAGGGGCAAACGACCAAGGCATCCGGATGGTATCACAACAAAGGAAATGCCGGTTGATAGAATCAGAAAAGAGATCGACGATGCTTCTTTCTACTAGCTTCTCGCGGTGGCATTGAGCGAGGCAATTTCGATTGATGAGGGATTCGCCCATCTAATATCTCGATTCACTGCTTTTACATCTTGCAATGCCTTGGCCACGCTTCGATCCTTGCGAAAACACTTGCTACAGCTTACTAACATTGGACAATGGCCAGTTCTTCACGTGTTCGCGCGCCTAATCTCCGCGACTCTCATCAAAACCTCTCCCACCTCACCAGCCTCGGCACCCCGTTCCAAGATGCCTCAGTACACTTCTCGAGATGTCGGCGACCCTTCGCAAATCAAGAAGAATAAGCAGTCGATGGCCGACCTCAAGCTTCGACGTCTAACCGAGCTCAACAACCGCTTGCGCGAGGATCTTGAGCGAGAGCGCATTCCCGTGAGCACAGCGTCAAAGAGGTGAGTGACCTATCAATAAACGCTTTCAATCGTGTACATCATTGCTAATGCCACACAACAGCATCATCGCCTACTGCAACGGTACTCGGGACTACATGGTCCCCTCCGTCTGGGGCGCTGTTCCCAAGGGCGAGGACCCCTATGCGCCGCAACAATCCGGCGGCTGCTGTGTTGTTATGTAATACTTGTTTCGACAATCTCTTTTTATTATCGGTTACTAAAATCAACAACTACGCAATGTCGACGATGATTCAGCGATTGGAAGGAGGGCCGCAGTCAATTTTGATATGTTTGATGCATTTAGGAGGAGTAAATCAAGAAAATCTGAGTATGGGATACTCGGATGGCAGACGCGGGATAGGCCCTGGATATCAAAGCGCCTGCTAGCGATACGACAACGACACCAACGACGGTCATTGGGCAGCTGTCAGGAACGACCTGTCCCTTTGACGAAGAGAAAGAGGAAACATGCCTATACCCACAGGATCCAGCTGTACGCCAGGGACCCAGATCGAGATACCCCAAGACACCAATTGAGCGGGTCACAAAGCAACAGCGAGAAGGAAAGTAGGGGAGCCATAGTTAACGGGAACCTGGTTGAGGTTGAATTTAATTTATCTCGGCGCATGCCATGCTTATTCCTTTTGGGAATGCGATATGGACACTGCTAGGAGACGGTGGAAGAGAGGAGAGAGGTGTTGATGAACCACAACGGGTCTGGGTCTGGGTCTGAGAAACGGTTACGGATCGGGCTCTTCCGTAAATGTAATAATTCCCATTTTTATTATCATTTTTCTGTTATCATCTAGGTATTATTTTCCACGTCGTGTACGCTTCGAAAGCTAGTATACTTTTTGTTTGATGATTTGACGAGTTTTTTCTCGCCTGCGCTGTGGTGGTAATCTTTGCAGACGATTTCTTAAAACCTCTAAACTTCCGAGGTCTTGATTTGGTGAATTATTCAGGCTAATGCTATCTCTGACTCTATAGTCATTCAATTGTCACTGCCTTGCTCCTCCTAGGTAAATCATAATCACAAGACCTTGTCTTGCACCTTGCGCCTCTGCCCGCTCGCAAGACTCAAATCTGCGTTCAACCGATTCGACTCCACCCTAAGCTGGGATGACTCAGCCACGCACGCAAGGCAAAGAACGGACCACCCCGTCAGCCGGGAGCGACCTTGTGCAGTGGTTCTCGACTGCGGGGCTTGCATCCCAATTATGTACGTACAACTAGAGGGGCAGCAAAACAGCAGACACCACCATTAGTACCTCCAACTAACGTTAGGTACTAGGTATACTGTAGTACTCTAGTGCTATACCTCTCTTCCTCCCAAGGTCGGCTGCCTATACATACTGCATACCTATCATCTCAAAAATCACCTTCAGCTCGATCGATTCACAGCCTGGGGAGTTGTCATCAACATCGCCACTAAGAAAGTTACCTAGACAGCATTGAGGTTGCTGCCAAAAACCTGCCACAGCCAACACAAGCTCTAAACCCCAACGCCGCCAAGGAGAAGAAACTCAAAATCCAGAGATAAGCAAAAAAGCCAAGAATAGACCACGACGTTCCCGGAAACGACTGCATATACAGTACATGATGGCAAGCCAGGCGTCGACGCAAACGCCTCTTCCCCGCGTTGCGATCCAGTTCTGCACCCAGTGCAAATGGATGCTTCGAGCAGCCTATGTAAGCTCATATCCAACGAGTTAAACAATATAAGAAACTCATAAACTGATGTAATACCAGTATGCTCAAGAACTCCTCTCTACATTCTCTACAACACTCGGCGAAGTCGCCCTCCAGCCCTCTACCGGCGGAACCTTTATCGTCTCCATCACACACCAGGCTCCCAGTGCAGAGACAGCCTCAACAAAGGTCCTCTGGGACAGGCGCGAGGATGGAGGGTTCCCAGAGACAAAGGAGCTGAAGAGGAGAGTGAGGGATGTCGTCGAGCCGCAGAGGGACTTGGGACATGTTGATCGTGATCATGGCAAGAAGAAAGAAGAGGCCAAGATACAGGATGAGGAGAAGCCGGCCAAGATTGGGGAGAAGGAGTGTGAGGATTGTCAATAGGATAACGATTCCCGACACTCTACAGCTGAGAATGTGGCTCACGTCAAGCCTACATGGCTACCGCTTACCCACTCGCCTGCTCATAGCTCAGAGTCCTAGAAACCTCATCTAGTTTACCCAAATGTGTACGCACAAGTATGTATAGATAAGGTTGGGCCTGTATGCATATCAAATACTCAACTCGATCTTCGAGTCGCTCAGTGTCAATTTTCACCACCTCTGCAACTTCAAATCCACAATCGCCATATGCAAACTCTCTCTTCGATTCTCAGTCTCAACAGCTTTGGGGAACAATCTCTCTGGACACTCACCTGAAAAGCACAGCCATAACATCTTGACTACAATTCGTACAGATTAAGATTCATTCTAACATCCTACCCACCGCCCCAATCGTACCTCCACAAAGTCAAAGCAATGCTGTTACCGCCCCCGATCGAACCCAGATAAAAGCACAAACCGTATACAGAGGTTGCCCTTGAGCAACGAATAAGACCACACAAACCTCGTCCATGAAATGCAACATGATCGCTCAACGCTCCCAGCCAGATTAGCCGCCGATGGATTATCCTCGTCATCACAAAAAAGATATCAGCCTCTCGAACTGCGTACGTCCACGGGTCAGCCTACGCGCAGCAGACATAGCATCAGATCGTCTGTCCCGTGAATCATGCATGGAATCCGAGAACTGTGTGCAACTCAAAAAAACAAGTTTTGTCAATGTTTTATCTGTGGAGCTAAGAAACAGCCGTTTGTCGTTATCAAGTTCGCATATAGGCATTAGAGACGATCGGGTTTCGCAAAAGTCAGCGTCGCGGTCCGGCGCCTCTTAAGTTCCGTCACCCTCCCAGTGAACCAACATTCCCTACCACCATCGAGTGGTAAGGCTAGCTGCGAGACGGCGGAGATTGGGGGTGCGCTTCGATCGAGACATGTCTCGAGTCGAGTCGTTCGTTCTTCGTCGCGGGGGTTATCCACGTCGTTCGAGGATATCATCATTTAACGTCGGCCGAACCTGTTGAGAGCAAAAATTGTTGGTATAAATTCTTCATTTCTTCATCTTACGAGGGGAGGCGCCTGTCGTGGTTGTACGACCAGGTGCGGTGAAAACATACTTTTGCTTCTTTTCAGCGGGTTTCAAAATCTGTTTGGAAAATTATATCAGCGTCATCTATCTTGACCCCCGTTGTCATGAAGCTCACCTGGAAAGAGCAAAGCAAACTCTCGTCAACGCTCATCATGGCACCAGCATTGTCGAATTCACCGCAGTAGTTTGGCGCACTGAATAGTGTGACCAGCTGGCGCTTAGAGAAGAATTCGTAGCCATCCTCAACAACCTGGTGAGCTCGGCAAATGAGATCCATGTCGTGCTTCTGGAGGAAGCGAGAAACAACGTCAGGGCCGAATGTGAAACTGACACCACGATCGTTTTCGCTCCATCCGGTGATATCCTTATCGGGATCAGACCACAGAAGATCGCAAAGAAGCCCGCAGTCGGGAATCTAGAGGCTTGTAAGTCCATCATTCATTCACAGTGTTACGCGCCGCAAGCTTGGCGCAAAACATGCACTCACATCAGTAGGACGCATCACACGGCGGATCTGCTCCATAGAATTTAGATCGGGGCTCAGACCACCGTGCATGGTGAAGATCTTCTCGTCGATGATAGCGGCGATAGGAAGGCAGTTGAAGCAATCGGTAAAGGTCTTCCACAGCTTGATGTTGTAGCGACGCTTGCATTCGTCGTAGAAGCCATAGATACGGTTGATTGAAGCACACTCGTGGTTGCCTCGGAGGATAAAAAAGTTCTCGGGGTACTTGATCTTGTAGGCGAGCAGCAAGCAAATGGTCTCGAGAGACTGTTTACCTCGGTCGACGTAGTCACCGAGGAAGAGGTAGTTGGCCTCGGGAGGGAAGCCGCCATACTCGAAAAGTCGGAGAAGATCGTAGTACTGTCCGTGGATATCACCGCAGATCTAAAGGCGGAACCCGATAGGTTAGCAAGGCAGGTTCTTTGGCACCCAGAGTCTAGAGCACAAGCACTTAATCCAAAGCTCCATTTCTTGAAATTTTGAGACAGTTGGAGTAGATCAGTCAGAACATACCTTGATAGGAGCCTCGAGCTCGAGGAGGATGGGCTGAGAGATGAAGATCTCACGAGCCTTGGTGCAAAGAAAACGAATCTCGGCCTCGAGAAGCTGAACTTGCTTGCCAGGGCGGCTGCCTCGCACCTCGAGCAGCCGGTCGATTATAGAGTCGAGATCGACCTCATGTTGGTCTGCCATTTTGAAGGATTTTGCTGGCGAGAGCGTGCCCGCAGTGAGGATAAGGGAGGGTGGCGCGGAGGAAAGAAGCGACAGACAAGATCGCTAATCAGAGCAACTGCGGGGGGAGAACTTGTCGAGCGGAAGATGATACCAGATCTATACACTTCACAAAACCTGGCCGAGTCAGCCGGTGAAACCGGAGCAACGAGAGAAAACAAGAAAGGAAAGACGGTGAGAAAGAAAGGCAGAAAAAATATCTCCAACTCGCAAACACCGCAACCGACAATATGTGAAAATATGACGATGAATATGAGGGCAAAGATGGGGTGCAGTGATTGCGTTGCGATGGTGGAAATAACGAGCTGAGGGGAGTCTAGAAAATTTGGAGGGGAGAAGCCGGAGGAGCATGGAAGGGGGCGTAGCGGGAGTGCGAGTGTGGGAGGAGGGGAGGGGAACGAGAGGGGAGAAAGACAGCGCGGCCATTTCCATGGGGCACACAACCAAAACTTACCCGTGAAGGGATCACGTCTTTAACAGCGATAGAATGGTCGAGAAAGCGGACAAGACCGAGGAGCGACACGTACGAAATCAACAAGTTGATCACGGATAGCAAAATCGTCGAGAATGAATTGCGAGGAGCAAATCAGGTCACGTAGAGGAGGGAAGAAACCAGTCGTCGTCGTGGTTGCCGCAGTGGGCCACCGACTTTGGTTGTTGTTAGCTGTACCAGAGAGATATGGGCAGGTACAGGGCGTCAGAAATGGGGGGCGAGCCAGAAGGGGGGACAAAACACCGTCAGCGCGAGTTTTTGTTGTCCTTGACCTTGGCCGAGTTGAAGAGGAGTAAATGCGTCAACTAGATGTGACGCTTCGTCGCCGTTTGTAGAATTATAGAATCAGAGGACAAGAGTACCTCGTTCGCTGGTTGGAGATGAGATATTCTCTCTTCGTCTCGTCGTCGTCTCTGGGTTAAACCCGTTGTTTGTGTTGGGGCAGCCAAGCGGGCGCGCGATCAGGGAATTTGGAGTCTGGGGTTTCTGGCTTTGGTTTCTTGGACGGACACGGTGGTTCGTCGGTCGTCGTCTGGAGCCAAAAGTAAATGGCAGATAAGCAGCTCTTCACCAAGATGGGCAGCTTAATCGATGATATTTCGCAAAGCGTGTTAACGATATGCAAACACGTGGTAGGGTCTTCGTCTCGTTCGTCGTCGGATTGAGTTGAAGGGTTGCAGGTTTTAGGAAGGGGGAGGGGAGGATTTTTTTTTTTTCTCTCAGCCAAGACTATGTAAAGCTGACCTGAACGGGCAGGACCTGACGCTTGGGCTGGGCTGCCTACCTTACTTAGGCGGCACCTGCCCTGCTCTGGAAGGGCGCTAGCAGAGAGACTGGTCAGGGCATGAGCTTGGAATGGAACTATGGATGGACGGAACTTGGGAGCTTTGGCGCTCTTGGGATGTGGCTACAGGGATGACGCTGCTGGAACCACTGGAGCTTCACCTAAATTTTAGCGGGCTTCCTCTATACCCAGGTGCCTACCTGCATAGGCCCCTAGGTAGACTTGCGAGGCTAGGTAGGTAGGGACTGTCCAATCCGATCTCCAGCTTCAAGTCACATCATAGATTACATATATGTATCTGTTACAGAGTACCTTGGCTTGCCATCGATGCGACAACAAGACACTGGAACGCAATTGAGCCTCAAGCTTCGGATCCTTCCGATCAAGATCCCCTCTTTAGCTACGTCTCTCCCTGGCCTGTTGCTGCCGTTACCCATCTCATTTCGTTCTCTGTCAAGTCTCATTTGCTTGCTGCCCGTTTGGTGCCCAGGTATGGATACCCTCAACTCGGACACGCATGGATGACAGCTCGAGAAGCTCATTGCTAGTCCTAACAACAAAATAATAATAACTTGTCCAGGGGAATAGAATTCCCTGTCGCTAAACTAGATTAAAGGGGCGTCTCAATTCTCGAGCCTCCTTTATAAGTTTGGCGACCGGATTCGTCGGCGTAAAGGTCTGCTAGAGCTCAGTTTCATCTGCTCAGCCTCTCTCGGCTCTCTTTTTTAGGTAGCCTTGGTCCGCCAATCCGGACGCAAGAGCCGCTCCCCTCATCAGTGACCCTCTCAAATACGAGAGACGCTGTCGCGTGCAAGTTGGACCATGGATGTGCTGTAGAAGAGCTAATTCGATATGACGCGCAACAAGAACAGGGGGTGCTAAACTTCCTAGGCCAAGATATATAAAAAAAACTACAAGTTGTTATGCCTATGAGCAAATAGACTACGTAACACCTATTCCCTAGTAGCAACTATCTAAGTAGGTAGATTTGATAGCTACCTTGCCTATGGAACTCGCACGTTCATGTGACTCCATACTCCAAAACTACATACCTAGCATCGTCTACCCTTCAAAAGCAGACCCAGTATCCCCATAAACCGCATGGAATTGCCCATGTCTCTCGATCTTGGGCATCGACCAGAGTTATTGCCACATAACGCAAGGTGACACATAACAGCACATACCCCTTTCCTTTCTGCGAGCTGCATGTTCGATGAAACACCAAGCAGAGCCAAGGGCTTGACTGCATTCGGGATCTACTGAACTGCAGGTAAACTGCCGTAGTTCAGGAAAGCCAAGCTTCATCATACGTAAGCTCGATGAGTAATACTTATCGTCTAACCTTTCCATGTATCACAACCTCACCCTCCTGATCATACCAAACCCTTCACCGGCCTTTGTTGACTCCTCGGCTCTCAACAGGAACCGCATTGCGTATTCTAACGTTAGCCTCCGCGCTTGGACGCGCAGCCCGTGTAATTGGATACAGCTGGAACGAATGACACGCGACATGTCCTCATGCTCCATCTTCTCATCTTTCATCTCAATACTCATCACGTGATATCACAAAGACCTCATCTCTGCGTCTGCGTGGATCAACACGGCGAACAAAACGACTGTCAGAACTCGGGGATACACTTTTCGACATGAGAGTTATGGTTGATCGTATGACTTACTCACATGTCTCACTAGCTCCATTCTCCACGTTCGATATTGTCTTGCTATCTCTGCAGCACTTCACCATCGGGCAAACAACTTGTCAAGTGTTTAGCTTGAGCAACACGCTCATTAATGCCATACATTTATATCGTATCGTCTTGTTCCTACATGCCCTCAAGCAACCATCCATCCCTATGTTCCACCTTTGGGTCCTTCGCCAACGCCTTTCCCTCCCAATCCCATGATTCCTTCTGGAGGAAGAATTAACCCTATAATATTTGTTCCCCATCCTGTCCTGCCTTAAACGCCAAGCTCAATGGTGCACCTGCGTGACCCTTTATAGTCTCGAAAAACAAACCAAAATAAAGAATTGAAATCGTAAGCACTCGATATGCTCCCTTCGTCGTGACCCCTTTGCTCCAAACTCGCCCATGCTTTGGCAACTCATCGTCTTCTTGATGTCCTCCGCTTCCTTGCCCTGCTCGCTCTTGTCTTACCGCCTGCGGATTCCACTTCGACCTTCGGATCCGCTTCCACAACAGCAGGCGCTACTGCATGGTCAACATCCATGCCTAAGCCTTTCAACTCTTCGTCGTCCAGGTCTGTGAGGTCTTCGCTTAGCATCCGTACGGCATCTCTACCAGCCCAATGATCCCCAAGAACCGAAGTTCCTTTAGGATCGTGGCCTTTGAGATACCAAAGTATGCCTCCGTCCGTAAGAGGATCCGCAGGTTCCAGCCCAAGACTACCATTAGACTGCGGTGGCGTAGGAGGCCCTGACTGTGCGGGTTGGGGCTTCGATACATATCCATCCGCATCAGGGGGTGTGTCAGATGATTGGACTGTATTTGGGAGGGATTCTTGTGTCTCCTCTGCGGCCTCCATATTGAGACTTGAAGTGTCAACGTCAATGTTGGTGCTGACCTCAATATTTCCACCATCCGATGTAGTATCCATAGCGTCTCCTACTTCGGCAGAGTCGGCCTTGACAGTGATTTGAAGCTCAGCATCAACCATAATAGTATCGTTGGCTTCATCCGAGAGATCTGCAGGCTTCTCTTGGCTTGCTGCAGTTAGTGGACGTCTAGCTTCCACACTTCTATCAATTGTATTTTCCAATTCCTTCTGCATGGTCTCGAAGGGCTTTTGGGAGATCTCTGATTCAACTTGCAAGGCCGCCTCCAACGTTGGCTGGATCGCCTTTAATATGCGCTTGCCTAGCTTACGCCGTTCTCGGATATCTGAAAAAGTGTTCTTGGCGGAAGATACATCGATGGTTCCAGGCTGAGCTTCATCCGTGGATGGAACAGGTCCCGGTGTCGTGGTGATGCCGTCACTGATCACCTCGCAGAGATCCACTGCAAACGACATGACGGTCACATAGAATCGAGTGTTGATGCGGCTTTGCAATGTGTTCAACCCTTCAATGAAGAGGTCCTTATCCAGTCTGCAACAGTTAGTTGTTTTGGTCATGATGGGGAGGTCAGGTCCTGCTTACGATATCGCCCTGTCGATAACAGGGTTGAGAAGCTTTGCGACAGGAAAATAACACTCATCAACGAAATCTTGTTCAAGCTCCCCGGCGTCCACCTTGGCTTGTTCTCGTTCCACCACCTCTCCCGCAAGGTCCTTGAGCTGTTCGAGATCTTTGATCAAGTTTTCGGCGAAATCGATGCGTCTGGATAACCTTGTCTTTCCGCTTGGTCCCATTGCTGCGAAATCGCGTCGCGTCAGCTCCATTGAAGAGAATGACTCCATCTGGAGCTGAAGGCGCTTCAGCAATGCTGCTCCGCGACGTTGCTCACGCTTCAAGGTCCAGTAGCGACATGCCTCGCCAAGATAATCCTTGCGCTTTCGGAAGGGAAATCTTTGGATGGAAGCCTCGACAACCTCAAAGACTGCTTGCGGTATGATGGGCGCACCCGATGGCAGCTTCCACATGTTCTTTGTATTTTGGACTTTCTTCTTATCGCTACCAAGAGCGGTAGAGTTCTTGGCTCCTGTTGTCTGCGCTTCGTCCGACTCCTGCTCTGTAAGTGCGTTTCGCTGTTGTGCAGCAATAGCATTCGCAACAACATTGTTGTCAGCCCAGATGCGGTTCCTCATGGTCCTCTTGTAAAACCTTTTTGCTGCCTTTGTAGCCTGGTGAATGCTGTTCTCTTGTGCGTAGTCGGGTGGACAATGCTTATCGCAGAAAGCCTTGAGAACCATACCGCCATCCAGCACAGCGAGTGCACCCTGACTTGTCTTCATCTTAAGAAAGAGCTTGGATCTCCGAGCACAAGTAACATGGAATGCTTGATAGCAGTTCTTGTTCCCACACTGGATGCACGCGCCCATTCGTTGTCGGCAGATATAACACGTCAATTTCCATCGGTTTTTGGGTACCTTTTCTACGTCCATGACAGGCTCCATGAATGTATGGTTTCCCAGAGAAACCTCAGGAATCCACATGGCGCAGAGGAGATGTGCCCATTTTGCAGAGTTCGTTTGCTTGAATGCACCGTCGGTGTTAGGACAGAAAATGCAAGTCTGTTTTCAACGTCAGCGCAGGTACTGGCTTGATATAGTGAGTTGGACTATACTTACTGGGACTCCACGGCCGCATTGCTGGCATTTGCGGCACAGCCACTGGCCTTCGGGGATAAAGGGTACTCCATAACATTCTTGATGAACTGCAAGGTTACAGCCATCACAGAACACGATTGCGTTGGTGTTTTCGCAGTCGCCGTCATCACAGATAGCACATTTGGAGTCGGGTTCTTCACCTCCCTGGGGCTCGCCATTGACGGCTGCAGCAGAGCTTGATCGAGGACGATGAGTCTGGGGTGGTTTTGGATTCGGTTTTGGAATCCGCTTCTCGAGCGCATGCCACTCCTTTTCAATCTTTGTCATGGTAATCTCGAAAACTTCTCGAGTTATCTCCTCAAGTTCGCTTTGTTTGCGATGAGCATTATATTGTTCAAGCCACATGTCGTCCTGCTCATCCATATCATACTCAACACGGCCAATTCGTGTATGATGAACGAGCTCATCAGATGCTGTACCATCAGTCAAGTCTGCATCATCTTCGGCGTGGAGGTCGGAGGACTTGATGAGGGTCTGATCTGGGCGCATGTAATGGTCGCTCTCTTGGTAACCAACGTTACTCATCGCCTTATCGACATAGCGAGCTTGACCAAAGGTTTTGCTCTCGAACAACTCGATGCGGTTGGTTTTGCGGTATGAGGGGAGCTTGAGATCGAGCTTCTCTTTTGGTGTCTGGTTTTGAATGGGCAATATCTTTGGTGTCTTTGGTGTTGCGATACTGTCCAGGGGTCTGCTACTGTAAAAGCTAACAACATCTCTGGTCGGTCGACGCGGGCGACGTAGCGGGGTTTCGGTGGGAGCATCAGCAGCATTGGAGTCTGACCCGCCCCGGGGGTTTGGAGTGTTTCCAGTAGATGCGGGGTTCGGCTGTCTTGACGGGGTCCGGGTCTCGTCCAGAGGTGTTCCGGATGTTTGTACAGACGATGATTCGAGATAAATCTGGGGGATGCCATCGACATGCTCGGATCGCAGAACCATGAATGTACGCTCAATATCTAGGTTTGGATGGAAGTCTTCCCAGCTGCGCTCTTCGCGGGGCTTGTAATCTTCGGCCTGCTTTACAGCAGTCGCCATAGCTGCAGCAGATCCCCATTGCATTTCCTCCAGATCGTTGTTTCCTGCAGCTCGCGTGCGAGCACCTCTCGCCTGACGAGGCATCAGAGATGGTGAAGCGCCATTCAGAGCCTCGCGCGCAGCGTTTCTTGATCTTGACACGGTCGCTGGTCCAGCAGTACTCGGAGTGTTCAACAGCCCAGGGTCTACGAAGCGACCACCCCCACCGGGACCTCCTGGAACATATCGGCGTCTTTTGGGGGGCGGTTCGGTTGCGGCCGCTGACGCGAGTACAGCAGCTCTTGCGGCGCGCGCTGCGTTGGTTGAGCCCGGAGGACGTCCCCGGCGCCGGCCTGTGGGGGGTCTTCTGGGAGTCGGCGAGGCCGGAGCCATCATGAGCGAGGCCAGCGGCGATGTAAATGCTAAGTCCAGAGTATCGTTGGCGCAGAATTGGGATGAATAACCGCGTCAGGGAGGAGGTGGCGCGCAGGCTCAGTCCGGGGCTTGGCGGGGTCACCGATCATCTGAAAGGCGCCATACACGCCGAAAAGTGTCTTTCCTTGGACTTTGCGAGATTGAACAGTCGAGAAGGACGTTGTTTGGCAAATATTTGATGGAATACCGCGACTTCAGAAGGAGACGTGACGTCGGCTGGCGGCTCTGCCTCGGGCAACGAAAACATGGATAGCGACTCCCTACAGGCGCGTGAAGTTAGTGCACGGACCATGTAGATGGTGATAGGCTGAAGCTAGATTCAGGGGCTGTTAGTCAGCGGGACCCCTTGATGATGAGATGTCAAAAAGTGATGGCGATAAAAGCCTACCAAGTCATGAAACGATTGTGCATCTTGGACGAGTGTAAGCCATCATCTGTGAGACTCTTATTATTTATGGGTTGCAGAACGTGCTAGTCTTTTCTGCAGCTCATCTGTCTATCAATCTCCTTCAGGCTTAACGTTGTCGGCTACATCTGCAACGTGGGGAACCCAGATCTAGCAATTCAATGGATGCACTTGTTGGATCAATCTGACACGACTCGTTGTAGCTTTTGTATATATATATATACATTGGTGATGCATAGACTAATCTCTCAAATACAGCGCCGTCATTTACTCTGGCATGTGCCGCTATCTACATAGTTCTTTAATTTGGTGTTCCTGATGTCGTCCACCATTAAAATTTGTACCTTTGACAAGCAACAAGCGACGAAACCGAGCGCATTGATAATCGTCAATGTACCTGGTTTGAGATCTCTCCACTGCATCAATCTATGTATAAGGCAGGGTAGATTCCGGGATAAAGCTGATCCTATCGGCTGTCCACTCTAGCTGTCGCCTGGCTTGTAAGCGAGCTGGGTCAGAACCACAGCACCGTCTGACGTTTGATTGAGGATTAACAGAGAGGCTAGCGTTCAATGTTGATCGTATTACATATCCTTCACGGAACCACGAAGCTTGGTTGTTCTTCGTGCATTATGTATTCATTGACCAATCCCACATTGACACAACTTCTACATACAGTGATGGATACGATACAAAACTACAAACAGCTATACTCAAGTCTGTATGCTGTTCGTCCGCAAATGATCGACTGGCCGCATCCGTCAATCTTTTAAGCCTATCCATACCCACGATGACTTTAAATCCAGAGACCCTAGTCATAGTGCCTGTCGGTGTCCTGCTCCGGCCGTAGGGCCGCTCGTTTCGATCCACCCGGTCGCCTCGGCGGCCCCAGAACCGGCATGACTTGCATAGGATCGGAGCTTGAGCGGACCCAGGTGGCAGGGGTAGTGTAAGCGGCCGTTGAATAAGTACGAAGCGTGCTTGGTAAACGTGTTACAAGGTATTGGCCAAGATACGCAGTCACTTGATATACATGCTATCGTGGATTAATGCCCAGCTGCCGCAACAATGTCACTTTGGTAGAATATCTGACAACACAAATCAACAATACCCAAAGTCCGATGTTAATGACACGCACTATAGTACTGTTATCATGCACGTTTACTCTTAGCTTCACATGAGTGAGTCGACAATAATCACAGCATCATTTCAGACGTTGTCAGTTGACAACCTTGCCAACTAGCCAGGATGAAAACTATCTCGTCATCCTCTCTATAATATTCATATTCTTCAAGGTTATCTCTCGTTGTAGTAGTATTCTTCCATGACATATTTCTAAATGCCATGGTTTGTATTCGCGAGCACCGCCAAGTCTGAAGAATCAACCGCCAGCTTGGCACCAAATTATAAGCACGACGCTCCAATATCATCGTATTTTTGTACTTCCGAGTCCTGGAATGATCACACCTCACCCTCTAAGCACAGGCAAACTCAGACATTAATCCAAGCCACCACCTCCCATCCATTCAACCTTTCATCTAATTTAACCCGCCCCTCCATCGACACAAGTATCACTCATCCAGCCCACCATCCCAATGGTCTAGATGTGTCAGGTACCAGGCTGCTCATGTCTCGCCAATCTAGTTCCAAGCCCCAGATTATCCCTGCGGGCGCCAGCGCTATTGAAAAGGCTGGGTCATGCGAACCTGGAGCTGACCTGGTCACGCCAGCCAATGGAACTCTTGTTGTTCTAAACTTCTTCAGGTACGCCATTCAGGGATCAAGAGGTAAGCCACGACGAATGACCTTTGCAAGCATTTCTTAGGGCGTTTATGCAGTTTATGTATCTTCACCACGACCACACGACACGGCAAGACAGACATGGAGAGATTGACATGGACCTAGATGATCACTCACACAAGTCCAATACCATAAGGCAAATCCAAGATCAATGATTTTCATGCATTAGAGCAAGCCTCAAGTCTTCACTATAGCTACCACAAGTCGCGTGCCTATAAAATGATGGGTGAAGTCTTTTTTTTCTCTTCCAGTCACGCCGCATAAAACCAACAATGCAGTAAGCACGTGCCCCCTTCACCGTGAGCGCCGTATCCAAACTCCAACAAGCAAACAAAGCCGTACATGTTCGTCCAAATAGGAAAGTGAATAACAGACATTCTTGAAAATGAAACCTTTCCCCTCTATGGAGGCTCTCATCAACAAATCCGAAATCTCTAAGACAAGAGGGCGAGGAACATACATGCTCCAAAGCGAAGAAAAGCGATCATGAGTAGTGATGATAGTTCCGAATGCTCAAAAAGAAATGCAGATGTAATTGCTGCCCAAAGACGCCGCCTCGCTATGCTCCGTGATATCGTTGTAAATGCCAGTAAAATGAAAACATAAAGATTGTCAAGCTCAAGTCTTCGGACCCAAGCCAGACCAAGAATTGAATCATACCGAGGAGTCCAGTAAGCCCCTACGGCAGAGAGGGTATATATGGGTATCATTTGGGTGCCGTCTTCCTTCATATGTAGCTCTTCTGGTATTCGCATCTTTAGCTCAACCTAATGTTCGGCCACTGTGAATAGGTTGAGGCTGTGAGGCATGCATAGGAGAATGTGCCGAGCGCATAATGGCAGCAGATGGGATGCTGGGCGTGGAATAGTCTGCCGGGCGGCTGGGGCTCCAGCTCTCTTCGCTCAAAACAGAGAGGTAGCCATTTCCAACTGTGTTTCGCAATGCCTCAATTTTCTGACGATAAATCTCGCCACCGGCGTCCCAGTCCTGAGATTCTTTCCCATCAGAGCTGTCGTCGTTTGGTGAGTAAGACGACGGGATATTGGTGAAGACGTTGGTGTCAATTCGTGGTACTTCTGGGGAGCTTACGACCTGTGAGCTGGCTGAGAAGACGGCTGGGGGCAACAATTGAGTCTCGGGTTCTTGAGAAATTCGGTAGTTTCCGCCATTCATCAGTGGTGTCTTGGACTGTTTCCCGGTCGGCTTAGCCACCTGAACCTCGACAGGTGTTGGGAAAGGGAGTGTATCAGAGGTGGCTAAGTCGACAATGCGTCTTTTGGGCGTCTTGCGCCTACGCGTCGAGGTCGTGTTGATCTCGCTCATGACAGCCTTGGGGGCAGGTCGCTCCTTTCGAAGAACAACTGGTTCCTTGGGAGGGTTGTAAACGATGGTGGACTTGCTCACGTCAACTGTGGGCACCTCAGGAACTTGTGGCTTAACCACCGGGATCGATTCAGGAATAGGAGGCCGTTCTACGAGCGAACGCCTTTCGACGTAACTGGGGCCGCTGCCATCAATAATCACATCCTCGGTATAGCCAGAAGCCTTGCGGAAAAGATTGAAAATGGTGATTCGGTAATCCTTATGAGTACGGGTGAAGGGATTACCCTCTACCCAGATCTCATGAATATCAGGAATGCCCGTCAGTCTTGCAAGCTCCATGGGATCAACCAAGCGGTTGTCTCTGAGGTCAAGCCGCTCGAGAGGGACAAGCTTCTCGACGCCAGCAAGACTTTGAAGCCTGTTAGCCCTAAGGTTCAAAGCTGTTATGGCGGGCAAAGGATTGCGAGTTAGAGACTGAAGTGAGTCGATCATGCAGTGGGACAAATTTAAAGCTCGAAGAGCGGTAAGAGTGGCAAGACTATCCGGCACCTGGCTAAACAGGTTGGATGAGATGTCTAGAGAGTAAAGCGTGTTGGAGAGAGGTGCGAGACTGTTTTGTGGAATCGATGTCATCGAGTTATCTGCCAAGCTCAAGTGTCTCAGGAAGCGCCACTTGGAGGCGGGAAGGACGCCCATGGCAAGCAAGTTGCCAGAGCTACCCCGAGAGTGTTGATGACCCGTCCACGAATCAGAAAGGCTGGAGTGGGAGCTACCAGACCCAGATCGCCTCATACGGTGATGGCTGCCTCGAATAGGATGGGATTGTGTCCGAGAGCTGGTAGGTCGTGGAGGTGAGTTGCTCCTCGGGCGAGACGTTTTGTGAGAAGCTTGTGGCACATCGTCCTGCTCGTCATCCTTGCACAAAGACTGTCTCCGGCTGCTTTCCTCAACGGCATGTTCACTGGGGGTCAATGAACCAACCCGCATCTCGACGTGGGCACCTGGGGAGCTTGGGGCAGATACGGCACGATGAAGCTCAGGGTGGATGATGTGCCGACGAGGGCTACCGCTACCTGTCCAGGCGGATGTAGGCGAGGACTGCGACTTGGAAACCCGTCTACGACGCTTGTCCATATCATCGAGCACGATATCAATCAAGATATCTGCGGGATCTTCAATACCAGCACGCTTGAGCGTGAGTGACCGCAACTGGTCAGCAAGACGATCCCATCCAAAGAACTGTCGAAAGTCGATGCTGCTAACTTCGAGGGCCTGCAAGTTCTTGAAAACATAGAGAGGAACAGCCGAGTCAAAGGGAAACTCCTCATAACCGCGAATCAGGCGAGCGCGCCAGTCTGGTGCGAGCCTCAAGCAAGGGATCTTGGTGAATGCGGAATAGAGGTATTTCATGTCAGCTTCCAGAGCAGCTTTTTGACGCTCGGTTCGCGCAGCCGAGATGCTGGCACCAAGGCCAAAACTGGACCACAAGGAGGACATGCCCGACATGACACTTCGCATACTGGATACAGAATGTATCGAATCGATGTCAGAGCCTTTGCTTCTCGATCGCTGTGTGTTGCTTAGGAATGAGACATAGTTGGCAGATGATGAACTGTCGTGGAGGTTTTCGAGGCGGACCTTCATGGGACCGACATTGATGCTGAGCTCTTCGAACCGGGAGAGAAGGTAGAACAGGTGATGAGGAGTTAGGGCCAACTTGGCAGACTTGGCATTGTGAGATGTGAAACTTAGAGCACCAAGCGACAAAGCGGCCGCGAGGGAACTGGACGTGGAAGCGGATGTAGAAGGTCGTTCGGGAAGCGAAGTCGAGGTTTGTGGAAGAGTAGCTGAGCCCGTGCTCTGGGATGATTTGTGCCGAACCTGGCGGCGTTGCAGTTGAAGAGCGTTGGCCAGAGCCTTTTCATGCGTCCGCACGAAGCCAGCAAGTTGCTACATCAGTCAGCCTGGTTGTTCCATAGTAGGTAAGCTACCCAACGAACAGATTTATACCTTTATGAACAGTTCTCCGTCTTCTGAATCCATGATTATTGATTATAGCCCACTGCGCATAGAATTGGGATCCGACCCGTAGAATGTATAGAAGGGAGTTCGGGATTCGGGGTTCCAAGGAGTGGAAGAAGCGATACCGGGAGGAAGAGGCGTCGCCTATAGTATTAATGCTCACGGGAGCCTGAGGGACTATAGTGTCTACCTATTTCAAGGTCAAGTTAGTGGCATGTCACACCCAAAAGGCCAACCAAGGTACAATGTGCCAATGAAAAAAGAAAGCGTAGCACCATATCCTCTGGCTTCAGACCTGCAAGAAATCTCGGCATATAAACTGCAAGCAGAGGGGAAAGGGAAGATGGCACAGGTGTACGGGGCGAAAGTGATTGTTTGCATCAACGCATGGGTCGAGGTTTGGTCGTTGTGGCATAGCCTCGCTTTTCACCTCGCCGCCCGTATTGTAATTTTGGGTAAGTATATCGCAATCGTATCCGTAATCACACGCATTTGAGGATTCGCTAGGAGAGCAGTCACGCAATATGAGCGAGGAGGCGGCGATGAGTGCGATCAAGACCGCTTTGGCTGGGACAACAAGACTTTTCTGTCGCTAGCACGAGTGCTCGTAGTGAAGCTCTGAAAGCGCGCGGGTCGATGCAGGCGCAACAGCTCTGAGCGTGCAGCGAGAGGAAAGCAGGTGGAAGGAAGAATGCAATATAAAGTTAAATCCTCAGGTGGCCAAAAGATGGATGTGAAGCAGAGCAGGCAGCCGTGACCGGGAAAAGTCCGTCTCATCACCGTCACTCTCTCCGTCGGTACCGTCACACAAAAACAGCAGGCAAAATGTGCAAATAGGCAGAAACGATTCTGGATAGTACAGAGGTGCAAAGGTCGATATATTGGGAGGTGTTCAAATAGCAAGTGGAAGAAAAAAGGCACATGAGCATCGCGAACTCACCTCGGATGGTGTTGGCAGAAATTCGGCCGTAGAACAGCAGCAGCAATAACCAGATCCAGCCGCCCAAAGCTGGAAGATATTATCGCCCGTCGAATGAGAGAGAAACTGCGAGCCCAGTCTCCTTCGCAGTTTCGAAAAAAGTGTCGGGGTTGAAGAAGGGGGAGGAGTAGGACGTCGACGTGAAGCCGAGAGTATGAGGAGGATGAAGCAGAAGTAGAGGAAGGGTCCCAAATGGAAGGTGGAGGGGCCTAGGGGTTACTATACTCCCTATGATATGTACCTAGCATCTAAGAGTGGGTGCCATGGCTGCATGAGCATCTCAAGGCCATGGATGGATCCAAATGGACGATAACTACTAACCGGGGGGTGGGGGGTGTTGTTTAAGCCTGGGATAGGATGGGATATTTCTTGCCCACTGATTTTCACTTGTCATTTCAATGGGGTTCTGTTCTTCGGTCCCATCGCGACGGGACACTCTGCTCTGTAGCGACACGGGCTGGCCTTGAGGTGCGCTCACTGGACCCTCACCCTCGCACACCTGGCACCCTTCCTGGCACGTCGACTCCGTCCCCCAGCACTAGGATGGGGTTTTTTTTTTGTCCTCTACGCACCACACCCTGGCACTTTGGCTGGTTCATCAGCGGTCGTACGGGCGGCTGATTGGGGCTGGACGGGGATCTTGGGGGGGAGGCACGCACCCATTTCGCAAAGTATCCGATACTTGTGACCCGTCTGGATGAGCAGTGACCATGACCGAGGAGCCACTGGGAGAAGCGGAGCCTCTTGCGGTGGGAACCGGTTGATGTGGACCCCTGTCGAGTCCCTTTGCCGCCAATGGATCAAACCTCACTCAGCGAGGGTCCATCTCACCCCGACCGAGGATTGGGATTGGTATTGGGCATTTGATATTCCCATCCGCCAAAAAGCTATCCAGTAATAGCTCTTGATCAGATTGACGGGCATCTACAGCCCTTGGCGAAGATGTATTCATTTTTATGGGCTCATCTTGCCGTTGTAGCGAGAGCTCTTGTCTGAGGTCACCTTGCATCTTCTCTCTTCCATTGTTCGCTGCGCAACATTCACGATTCTACGCTTCTCCATCTACAGTTACTACGCTGACGATAACGACATCGACCAGAAAACGGCCCTGGCTTTTTTTTTTTACCCTGCTTAGCTTGCTTGCATCAACCTTACCTGAGCGCTCCTACTATACCAGGTCTATATTCAACAACCTAGCATGGGCCGTCTATCGACCGTTCTGCTCAACCAATCTGTTCCTTGTGTTGTCACAACTCGACTCATTGCCTTTGCTAATAAGAGACCTGGCTCAGCTCGACTCTCTCAATTTTTTCCCTCATTTTCTCTCATCAATGCCACTCATGTTAAAGGTTAAATTCTACCGGTGGTCAATTTGCAACATATCAGCAAATACAAGAGGTTGAGACAGTCCAAGACAGCAGTGCTCACTCAGCCCCCCCGGCGCGCTTTCGTATCTGGAGAATTGTGCTGAGAGAGAGAACTGGGCAAGACATTTCCTAAAGCCTTCCCCAGGTTTTCAGTCAACCAATATACATAGCTATCATCTCTTTTTCCAAGCCATCGTTAAACACGCTCTCTAGTCAATAGTTTTAAGTGCACCTTGCGCAACTTGATGTCACTCGAGGCTCTCCGCGAGACCATCACAACTGCTTGCGAAGGACAAAAGACAGCACGCAATATCAAGCAACGCCGCCAAGCATTTTGGGAGTCTCAAGTGGAGTGGTTAAATGGAACCATGCTCGACTCGCTCACTATAGTGGGGGTACACTTGGCGTTCGACCAGGATCAAGAAAGGCTAGATGCACAGCGACTCGAACGAGTAGTAAGCGACGATACGGGTGCCGCACTCGAGATTGGTGATAACCGTTCCGCTGAGATGCCCTGGGCGCAAGCCGCTTATCTCCTCCAAAGGGATCTAGGGACGTTGTAGCGTCGGGAACTCAGACCTCGACAGGTGCTTAGTGCTGGGCCTTCATTTCCAGCTCCCCGCCAAGACCAGTCCAGGCTCGATTCTTCAAGAACAATAATCAACAACAACAACTACAACTACACCACGATAGGAGCGAGCTGTCGACCTTTGTGATCAATAATGAATATCGAGTGCGTGCGCAAGCTTCAGCCATAGCCTATGCTCCATGTTTGAGATCAATGTCTCACAGACCAGGTCAGAAGCATTGACGAAAGAAGGTCATCAACTCATTTTAACTAACCTGTGTTTTGTTGTTGTTATGGTGGTGGTGGTTTGTTTACTTACAACCCGGAGATACCGTAATGAGCAACTAACTGGTGGCATCGGGGGTTATCCCGAAACGGCCTGCTCAACCTGAGAAGTATGAAGGATTAACACAATAAAGACGGAGACCAGGCAATGCACAAAAGCACTGCTGTGTACAACAGAAGAATTCTATCGCTTGATAGAAGGAAATAGAGCTCCCTTGTTGGCAGAGCGCCGGCATTTATGATGCGTCAAACAGGAGGCGGAAAATGACATGCAGGTCTTGATTATCACCTTGCCTCAGAGCAAGTTTCTCTTGTTCGATCAACAGCTGCATTGTTGTGCTGCGAATCATGGCAGGCATGGCAGGCATCGTAGGCATCGTGTTTATAAGAAATAATAATAAAGGAAAAATAACCATATGGGCCGGGGAGTCACACAGGCCTCCCCTACGAGAGAGCCGATCCTAAAACAAAACTCGTCCGCCGTTGTTTCGCCATGCGACGGTCTGTTAACTATAGCGCAGCATTCATAAACGAGCTGTCAACTTCAAACATCCAAATCGCACCAGAACCAACCACCCACACCAACTAGATGGCACGTTCTGCATCGACCATCCATCCGCTACATCATTCACTTGATTCAGATGCAATTAGCAGAGCCATCACACGCAAACCCAGAACCCCGAAACCACATGCGACCCCAACGCGTCACGGCAAAAGGCTGTCACGAATTTGTATCGAATATCCAAGACATATCTGTCACGCAGCACAGTTATTCGCTGCCACGAGACCTACCACTTCGTTCCAAACGGTCCCTTCTACTATCTTATGCTTACACCACGCGCATTCCCGTCATGAGGCTAGAGCATGTGGAAGGGAACCCTTTCTACCTCTCTATATTCAGCTTCATTTTCACCACCCCTTGCTTCGCACTCTTCTGTCCGCTCACATCGCGTTGGATCTGAACAATTCATGATCCATCATATCGCACACATGCATCTCTCTGCTGCGCCCTTGACCTTTCACCCTTTGTCGTGCATCGCCCCAAGCGGAGCCTCTGGCCATTTGATCTGGCTCTGGGCTCTTTCAGAGCAGTTATGTCATAACCCCACCGAAGACAATCTTGGTCGGCGTATGATTGGGGGAATGGCATGTCATCTTGCTTGAAGGGCCTCGAGAACCCCTTGTCGAAGTCCCACCCCAAGTGCTAGGTAACAGATACTTCTAGCCTGCAGGTCGTGAAGCTATCTTTCACCCTTGTCTGCTAGTGCGTGCTCATCCCGCTGAACCATCTCCGAAATGCTCAAGCTCACGATGATCTTTGGAACATTTTCAGTACAGTATCCTGCTGCGCTGGTCAAGGCCAACCGCTGCTAAGACAAGTTCAAGCTACTGTACATCTGTCCATCACATTGGATGATCGGGTATTGAACTATTATCGTGTCAACTTTCGTTTTGTCGCATCCGCTTGAACATGTTCCATAATACTGTACTGACCCGGCTATGCCAGTCGATCTTGTTCATCTTGACTCTCTGCGTATGACATTTCCGGTCCATCCCTTGATAATCAACAAGTCCGATATCCCACGATGCCATGGAGAGTGGTTATATAGGTAGTGTTGCTACATAAAAATCCCAAGCCAAGGCTTTGCGGGACCTCAGGGAGACATCGTTCCCACGAAAACGTTGCGCCGCTTACAAGTTATAACAATTGCAACGACTTTCTCGGCCGGGATGAAATTGACCCGCATCCCGGGCCTCTGGGCCAGAACCGTGTTCGATTTCAACGGTTTGTAGATGCCGATAATGGGCTTTGTAGATATTATAAACAGAAGCAGTCTAGACCATTCAGTTTGGTGTTGACATTAGCCATCTTGTCTGATTTGACAATATGTCTTGAATAAATGCAGCCCACGATGTTCAACTTACAAACCTACTGCAGGACAATATCATTGCTGCAGTCATTGTCACAGACGCGGCTCGAACGATATGCGCGAGTGCAGCCCCGTCACCGCGCCTAGCCATCCCCGAGCAATAGAACTGGAGCATCGAACCAGTCCTGGCTATAACCTGGCGTTGCACATCCTGTCTTGGTCCGAGTCATGATATCTCGAATTGTTTTTTTTTAATGCTTTTCCCCGAAGATAGACATTGTTGAGGAACCATGTTCCAGCCTCGGTCTGGGGAAATATGTTAACTCGTGGATACAGCAGACGACTCGCTGTTCAGAAGGGATCAACGTGTGAAACAGATCTACCATTAGAGCATGCTAATAATCACCTGCCTCGAATGTCGTGCTATGAACATGAATGTTATACTGGCTCGGAGAAGATCTAGATGCCAACAGCCAGAGGATCTAGGGTGTGTGGGATTGACGGCTCACTTAGCGAATAGCAAACGGTCCTGTCCCTCCCACATGCCTCATCAATTAGATAGCGCTCTTTTGCCGTGTAATTGGATCGGCAACTTTACACCCTCGCGACCTCGTCGTTCGACCCTTGTGCGCTACTGGCGGATATTCTAGAAATCGAGGTGTAGAAGTCAGCCAATGATGAAGGCTATGAGATTTTTGCCCAAGCTGAAACTGAGAGCACATGACGCACGATCTCGCATTCCTTTGACTTGATTTGAGGCTGGGAGTGGCAGCTCGGTCGATGGCCGGGCTGAAACCACTCGATATTTCTGTTTCGCTCATGATGCTCTCACCGCTGCTTCTCCCCACGACATCCAGGGTCGTCCAAAAACCCCAGAATTCGAAGATGACATACATGACGCTTCAGGATAACAACTTTAGGCATCGCTGCTACGTCGAGCGTGTGTTATAGAATGCCTACATCATATATGTGACTCTGAGTCAGTTTTGAAATCCCGCGCGTAGAGCGTCGTCAGCCTGCCCTCTTTGCTTCCGAGTATTTGCTGAGGTCGTGTTTTCATCGATCAACCGATGATGCCGCATATAGTGTGACAAAAGAAAGTCTACGACACACACCATCCAACGTGTAGAGTCTGGCCTCTCTGGTACATGGAACACCTGCACGTTACCCCTCGATCTGGTGGGGAATTGTCCAATCTCCTTTCATGACATGCCACCTTTGCAGCGTCAGTGACGAAAGGGTTTCCATTCGCCAACGTCAACTGATGGGGCGCAATCCTTCAAGGAGATCTGGCATTTATCAAGACAAAGCAGTAAGAGAGGTTAATCTTGTAACCATGTACGGCCGTACCTTTATGCAAATGTCTTCTGCTCCTGAGCCACCCCCGCTAACGCGGCTACCTGCACAGATATCATGAGTTTAGCTCTGATTTCTTTGGACGCTTTATGGGATTGTCGATGGACAAGAGTGATTGCGTGGGACCTGGTTTCACCAGCGCCTGGACAAGACATCTAAATGGATGCCGTTCCGAAGACAAGATTGTAATGGGCGAGTACGTTACATCACCCACGTACTTACATATGTACATAGCAACGTTAGTAACTGGGCGGTTCTTGTTCAAGTTCAAACCGGCAGTTCAGGGTCGAAGCAAGGTGTGTACAGTACCGAGCGTGATCATCCATATCCATACCCATATTCATATTAATGTCCGTCACAGGGTTAGGGTGTCATGAGTGACGAGGAAGCACCCCGACGGGGAGGCCTTGGTTCATCGCACTTACAACGTTGAGCATCAGGAATGAGGTTCGATATCATAAAATCCAGTGCCGAACAGCTCTACACCAAAGTTTCTACATCGATGAGATGGCTGGCTATCATGGCACGGCCCTTCTGTGGCTCCCTCTAGTCCATGGAGTCTCCATGTTAGTTCCAGCTGTTAGGCTCTTCTTGGGAGGTTGGATTCGTTGGGAGTGCAGATTTGGGGTTGATCTTCCTTCACCTGGACCAGAAAACTTCCAAGGTATTGCACTCATCGGTTCGGCACGCTAATCCATTTCAAGACAAGGGGTCCCTCGTCTTTTGAGCGGAACGCTTCAAGCTCACCGCAACCCGCAACGAGCTGAACCAACCAGAGGGTCTTGGCCTTATGACGTCAAGCCCATGATTATTTATCGGCAGTTGGTTTTTGGTTTTTGATAGATGTCAGCTTTATCCTCAGGGTTCAACCAGGGCCAGGCAAGGCTCGAGCGCAAAACATGATCAATCATCAACCTGCCTTGAGGACGGGTTGGACCCTGATTTGCAGGGGATTGACCAACTTGGGTGCTAATCACGTCGTGTCTTTGAATCAATGTATTATCCGCAGACGAAGGATGCACAAACGACATTGCTATGGCTTCATGGCATGATCTCAGGCGCCCTCCGCTGTCGAAATCGAGTGACAATCATCACCTCTTGGAGTTTCAAAGGACTTTACACAGAGCAAGAAGAAAAAAAAAAGAAGAAAAAAAAAAAGAACTCGATCACGCTAGGCCCCGCCTGCGCACGTCTGTGGATCTTTATGTCGCCAACAGGCGCTTGGTTGCTCAGCCAGGCTTTGTCAAGGATAGCCTCGTTTGTCAAAGCTGAGGCTGGCTGACCGCTTACCATGATACTGGACGACATTGGTTTGGAGGGGCACCGTTTTACAATAATCCAGGTTTTGGAAGACCCATCGGGAATGGAATTCTTCAACTCCACGGCTTTTAGGCATGACTCCTTGTCTATTACCGCTACTGCTCTTTAAACTTGGTCGTATCGCTAAACTTGGATCCAGATTCCCCTCTTCCAAGTCGCGCGCCCATGTATGCACGCGCCCAAATTACATACATGTTCCCGGTAGGCGAGTCCTGAGTAGAATATCCGATTTGAGGGCATTTCAATCTCCTATCTTACCCCTCAAAGATCGTGCATGGTCTGTGGTTGACGTGCTGGCCACGCACTGGTGCGAGAGGCGTTTTGCAGTCAAACACCAAATGCCGACGCTAAAGTTGACTTATCGGGTTGACACTACCGAGTTCATTTATTAGATATCCTTTTCAATTAATATTCACTTGTTGAGCACGGTGTGTTGATTAGTGGTGGCTGGCCAAGACTCAGTGTAAGTCGAGCCGAGAGATGACGAGGGGTGGTGAGAAAGTTCAAGTGACATATACACTTACACGGACTCTTCCATGGACCTTCGAATCATCAAGTGGAGATCAAAAGGCTCCATTCACAGAAAATGGACGAACAAGAAAGAGTCTCTTGTATCATGTACTTGTTGATACGTGGTGTATTCTGTACCCCTTCCTTGAGAAGCCACCTGCATCTGTGGAGATAAGATGTAGCATTCAGCCTCGATTATACGTTTCTGCGCTGCAATGCACAGAAAGTCGGCCTCAGCCGGGTTGTACGTCGAACTGAGCGGTTTGCATATGGCAACACCTTGAATGCTCGGGAAACGTTGCTCGCATGCCTGGAAGATCGGGCGATTCTATCACGAGTTGCAAAGATTTCTCTGCTCACACAGATGCTTATCTTGTGCGAACATGCCCGCTTACATCGTGATCTGTAACTCGTCCTAGAAACCTATCTGCCATAATATGAGATCGTATGCAACGAGTGGTTACAGTTCCTAACCCGCAAAGGGGAAGTTCTTTATCCATGTTGTATACAGTAAAAGTACAAGCTAGTAAGGCATCTCAGCTCTCAGACGGCACTCGTGGTGTTGTCGTGATTGAGCCATTTTCTCTCCTCCCTTGGTGATTGAGTTCCGTAACTCAAGGCTTGATTGTTACAAGCTTCTCCAGTGTCCGGAATCCATCGTGCGCATAGCCCTTGGTCACATCTACTTTATAGTCGCTGCCGTCTATCGTAATAATGCCATAACCCATATCAGTCCAAGCAGCCTTGATGCCATTGAACATGGCGGCCAAAGCCCGACCAATTCTCCGAAAGGGCATCGTGAATAGATGCTGCATGTCGAACTTGTGCAGGGCCTTGCGCTTCTCCTCCTCTTCGACTATGCGTTTCAGTTCAGGCACATACTCTTCTGGAAGTGAGAAGCGCGACTTGATGTTGACGTTCTCCAGAGGCGTGGTGATGACCTTGGGCTTGAGCATCGGAAGCATTCTCTTGACGGTAACCTCCATCTGTAAGGATGCATTCGCAGGGCCAACAGCGGCAGCAGCAGCTTTTGATGCTTGGGCGGGAAGAACACGAATCTGTCCAACAATATTGGAGGTTTTAATAATAAGAAAGGTTCCCATGGATGCAAGGAGCAAATATGATACGATAAACACAATGCCAACCCATTGCGGGACACCCTCAGGCTGTTTTATGGCAGTAGGCGCAGTAAGTCCTGTCCAAGCAAGTAATGAGATACCGCTCGTCCAGCATCCAAAGTAGAACCAAAAGTGTGAGGGGCCATCATAGAGAATCGTTGGTGTGGGTTTTGTGGCAAGGCTCTTGATAAAGGCGTATCGACTAGGGCCTATAGAGGACGCGGCGGCGGCGGCGGCGGCTGCTGCTTTTGACGCCGCCGGAGATCGGCTGGATTTTACGGCTGGCTGGGCGGCCCGGAAGAGGGAGGTGGTGAAGAAACGGGATCGAAGGAGGGCGGATTCGGCGCGAGGGACGAGGAGGGGCCGGAGGCCGGGGAGGCAGAAGCCTCTTCCGAGACTCGCCATGGCGCAATGGAGTCTGTTTGAGAGAAACAGGCAATTCAAGACGCTATTGAGATAGCACCAATATTATGGTTTGTTGTGCACTATCATTCAATTGATACCGCTGAACGTGCGTCGTCGAACGTGGATAAAAAGTGAAGCTATTTAGGAATTCGAATATCGAAATAAGCTAACCCGACATGGGCTTGTGGCGGGAGTAGACCGGATATAACACAGACCTAATCGGGCTGCGGCTAAAAGTCGTCCGAAGAAGGAGTGATAAAATAAGGTGGGACAGTTGAGAGATATCTTGTTGAAGAGGGTTTAACAACAATTGTATGAATGGGAACGCTTGGCTTATATTTGAGGTTTTTTTGCCCTTGACATAAACTGTCAATTGATTTTGATATCTGTAGTGGCTACATAGGTCGGTAGAGAAAACCAAGTACCTACCTAGGTAGCAAAGACCCTGAAAGCCATTTACTGTGTTCCTGAGTTTCCCGCCAAAAAAAAAACGACGGTACCCACATCCATCTCAACAGCTTCAGCTCAGTTAAGAAACCATTCCTCCCAACGCCTCCGAGGCCATAAAATTCCTCCCTCGACCGTCTCGTTCCACCCTCAATCGAGCTGTGCAATGGCCTCTCTCTCAGCAGCATGCAGGGCATCTGCCCGTGCTGTTAATGCCCGGACCGCTATCGCCCGTGGTATGTCTATCTGCTGATTTCGGGCCCTTTTGTCGCGCACCGACTAACACCATGTTGAAGGCTTCACCACATCGACGCGATGCCTCGCCGCCCAGAACTTCACCATGCCGGCCCTATCGCCTACCATGACCGAGGGAAACATTGCTACATGGAAGGTTAAGGAGGGAGAGTCTTTCAGTGCTGGAGATGTGCTGCTCGAGATCGAGACCGACAAGGCCAGCATGGACGTCGAGGCCCAGGAGGATGGTATCATGGTCAAGATCATGGCTTCGGACGGTAGCAAGGCTGTGCAGGTTGGATCACGTATTGGTGTCATTGCTGAGCCGGGTGACGACATCAACTCCCTCGACATACCCGCCGACCAGCAGCCCAAGAAGCAATCCAAGCAAGAGTCCAGTGCTCAGAGTCCTAAGGAGAGCACCGCCCCCGCCGTTTCCCAACCTGTCGAGCAGAAGAGCGCCAAGAAGCCCACCGGTAACGATACCTACGAGCACATATACCCTCTCCTGCCATCAGTCGGACACCTCATCAAGGAGAAGGGCATCAGCGAGGCCGATATCAAGAAGATCAAGGGCACCGGTCCTCACGGTCGATTGCTTAAGGGTGATATCCTCGCCTACCTTGGAAGCATCAACCCCGAGACACCCGCTGCCAACGAAACCAACTTCAACAACTTGTTCCACCTTGACCTGAGCAACATCAAGGTCGCCGAGAAGAGCGCCCCTCCTGCCGCGAAGGACATTCCTATCGCCGATACTGCTTCTGCTCCCAAGGCTCCCGTGATCGAGAACCTCGAGGTCTCCATCCCCGTCTCTCTGGCCAAGGTCATCGAGGTCCAGAACCGAATCCACGATACCCTCGGTGTCTTCCTGCCCATCTCCACCTTTGTCGGCCGCGCCGCCGAGGTTGCCAACGATGACCTCCCTCCTACCAAGCGCGCTCCGACCGCCAACGAGCTCTTCGACCAGGTCCTCGGCCTCGACAAAGTCAAGGCTGTCAAGGGTTCTCGCGGCATCTACCTACCCCAGATCTCCGCCATCACTCCCGTGTCCCTCAGCACTCCCCAACCCGCTGCTCGCAAGGAAACCGACATTATCGACATCCTCGCTGCCCCTAGCAAGAAGTCTGCTCCCAAGCCAGCTGCTATCCGCACTGTCCCTGGCGTGTCCAGCGGTGCCAACGTCTTCACCCTCGTGGTCCCCAAGGCTGAGGAGGAGAGGGCGCAAGTGTTCCTTGAACGCTGCAAGGTGATTCTCGAGGAGGAGCCTGGAAGGTTGGTGTTGTGAGGCTATAAAGATTCCCTGTAATATATCGTTTTTTCCCATATAGATACTGGCTAGTAATTGCGGTTGGGACACACGCTTGGTATGATGTCTGGCCATTTCCAGTTGGTATTGCCGAATAAGTAGTACTATGAATTAAGTAACGAAACTAGTTGATGTCGAAAACAAGCTCTTTTGAATAATCCAGAACTTCCAAATGTAGATTCTCTTCACCGTGATACCAAACTACCTAGGCAGTAATTATGCGAGAATGCTCCAGTTGAGAATCTACCTAGGTAATCTACCATTGCGAGAGCCTCTATCTGAACTGTAGATTTCTTAAAGATCGCATTTTGACACCATTTTAGTCATCAAAGAGGCTTTCGATTAAGGCTCCAAGGCCTTGGTATTCTACGTACGAAAAGACGACTTTTATTGCTTGGTGAGAAACTCGGTCATAGATGCCTAGGTTAACTTGCTCACGCCGATCTAATAGCACCAGCAATGAGGCCGTCTAATAATATGCATGACTAGAATTAGGTACGCCTAGCGAAAGAGATGCGGGATTAATATGAGACACTGAGAGAAAGATGCATGTAAATATGAGTCTCGCCTAGCAGTGGCTACGCATAACGTTCTCAACCAACTAGCATTGGATTATGAGTTCACTATCCAGTCTTTGGAAGGTTCAAAGCACAACAACCATCTACATGGTATAAGGTATAATCATTATTGCAAGGGTTCTCCGACCGCATTTGTACGCTTCAAGCTTCTGTATAGAGACTGCTTGTCAGTTTGTGATGCAAGTCAAGCAACTCAAGTCAAATTCCTAGACACTGATGATCATATCATGTAGTGAATGATCGGCACTTCAAGTTGAAAGCGAAGCCGCGAGACATAACTCAAGTTCATTGCGGGCGTAGGCAGGGAATGCCTGATTCCCAAAGCCACAAGTCAGAGTACGGTAGAATAAATGCATGGCCACGTATGTATCAGCTGCATAGTAGCTAACGTTAGTAAGTAAGTATTGGTAGCTACCTTCTTCATGCCAGACATCGAGATCACCTATCCATGCAATGAATGAAACAACCTCCCTAATATGGCTTGCTTCGCGTGTCACCTCGCACGGGGAGCTCATTGCGATTGGGTTGATATTCTCAACTGCATTGCGCGGTCAAAGTAGGGCTGGGCTGTGAGTTGGCCAACACAGAAAGTGGCTTTGAATGTCTCGGCGAAAGGGAATAAACCCAAGAACCCGGTCCATGGACGATATCACACTCTACCAATGAGTGATACTGGGGTCTAGCAAATAAAACGGCATGCTGTTCTTGACACGGTTGCAAGGATTTAGGTCAGGTAAAAGAAGAAAAGAAAGCAAAGAACAGTTTATACAACCAGAGCCAACCGGTAGTCAATAGTATCCCTGCGAGCCCAGAAATCTGGACCAAGACATGGGATCAGAAGAGACAAGGGGCAAGGTTGTTGGTAAAGCTCAACTGGGCTGAGGTATCATTACGGAATGTAAATAGATGAGATCTCAGCATCCATAAGATATAGGTAGGTAGATCCGTACAGTTAGGTACCTGGGTACCTACCTACCTATAGCTGATAGCCCTGAAAGCCATGTAAGTGAGAAATGGAAGGTAAGGTACGAGGTAGCACAAAGAAGCAACTGCCCGGCAGTCGATAGATATCACGTGGGATCTTGGTCACGACTTCACTCTTCAGATTCTGTCCCATCAAGAACACTTACTCTTCGTCACCACAGCTATCTCACGAAAAAATACGCGACCATCATTCAAATCAGTACCAGCACTTGACATGCAGACAATCAGCATCCGAAAGCAGCTCAAGACTTTGTGAGATCTGACAAGAAAAGTCCCGCTATGGAGATCGGGGCTATCATTCAGAACAACATGGAACCCCACCATCCAATGAACCCCGACTACCCCTAGAAGAGTGAAGAGTTAGGTGAGTGAATGTCCTGAATGCTGGCATCAGACTTACAAAGAAAAGGGTCCACTTCATTCCAGGGGGTCTTTTCAACGGTACCAAGTCCATACTTGCTTCTTCAGTCGCTGCATCACTGCCCAACCTTCTTAGAAGCCAATGAAGAAAGGATCTGGCCGCAAGAGATGCATTGTACTGTCACAAGACAACCGGAATCTTTACCTAATCCTACTTCTCCTCCTTAGGTCTATTCTCAGCTCTTGCATTGGAGCGCTATGATACGTCGTCTGGATTGCCACACATCTCTGTGTTGCTCCATCTTTGCCAGCCGGGACTACTTTCATCATGTCGCACAGCACCACACACCCTTTCCATACAGTCGGTATGGCCTCTAGTTGGATACCATGAGTCCAGTGAACAAGGCGGTGGGTAGAAAGAGTCTGCCTTCCCTCCTGGTAGTCTCCTTGATGCTCAGCATGACACTCGAATACTCTCCGATAATCTCCTATTGAAAGACCTCAAGCTCGTTGCCGAATAAACCCCTAGAGTGAGAGTCTACATTCATACCCTAAGCTTCGCCAGTTTCACAACAACTCCCCCCTGTTAGGGGACCAACAGGCGGCCAAGACTTCCTTCTAGATTGTTCGAGTTGCCCTTACTGTCGAATGTTCTTCCACATAGATCGAAATTCGGCTCGCTTATAAAAACACTTCATAAGCCTTTAAGAGTTCATCCCACATGGGTTTGTTACTGCCAGCATTTGTACTCTACCACTTGCAAACCAGAGGTTGGGAACAATAGGTCACCGTCCCATCAATACACAATAACATTCTCTTTACAACATTATTCCTACCTCTATCAACATCAAGGCTGCTTCTGGAAAGAAAACGCTATAGGCGGTCGTATTCGTCATGCCTAGGCATAGAATAGCAATGGACAAGCGCAAAAGAGTGCCAAAAGCTTGCAATACATGCAGACAACGCAAACAAAAGGTAAGAGAACAACGCCGATATTGCAAGATAAGTTCCAGCACATGAAACTTGATAGAAAGCAATCACTCTTACGATCCTCGAGGTGCTTGAATCAACGCCCTCTTCTTTCCTGTACAACCGAACTGTTGATACTTCATTGCTAATACTCATCAATCATAGTGTGACGGTGTCCGACCTTGCAAAATATGTCGAAAGCTAAGAGTGGACTGTGTTTATAGAAGTAGCATAGATTCAGAATCATCAGGCGAATCGGTCGCTGCTGCTTCGCCATCCAAGCAGAGCTCGATCGAACTATCACCTGGAGCCTCTGGACATTCTGGTTCTATCGATGCGCCGAAAAGAACGGTTGATATAAATATTCAGAGAAGGCAAACTACTTCCAGGTTTGACTCGAAATTTCGTCTTACCCCAGCATCGGGATCTGCAGAGATCGAGATATACACCCATCCCTATATGGTCCTGGACTTGCAGAAGCAGTTCTGTAGGTAGCTTACCACTCAAAAATACCCTCTTATCTTGTTAACGGGTTTAGCTTTTGTTGGCAGTTCTTCCACACAATCCTTTATGGCTGATATAAGGAGAATTGTGGAAAACAGGTCCGGAAGGTCTGACTTTACTGGTGACAATGCTTGGTCTACACTACCAGAAACATCCCTTATAACCTCTCACCTATCACGATCACTCGATCTTCCACGCGTAAATCAAGCTAAGGATTTAGTTGAGTCTTACTTTATCAACGCAAGTCGTTATTCTTCCTGCCCAAAGAAAGATGTGTACTAATAATCACCTAGACAAAAGGCTTTATTAAGCTCGTCGACCCAACGTTTGTTGAAACAGCATTGATTCGAATTTATGATACACCGGACCAAGTACAGGGTCCGGATCGCTGTATTCTGTATCTAGTGTTAGCTATCGGGCTCGCGCTTGACCAGCATCCACCGGAAGGCGAATCTATATATCTGCACAATTCGCACCTGAAAGATCGGCTTTTTATCGCCGCCGAGTCATTGGCTTCCTCATGCCACAGTTATGGAACCTATGGTAGTAGTATATGGCCCCTTCAAGCTTTGGGGTTGATGTCTTTCTACATGCTGGCTGTCTCTAAGAGAAACGCCGCGTATGACTATTGTGGCGAGTTTCCAAGTCATCTCTTCCGTCCAATTGAAGCTAACTAATATATAGGTAGGGCTGTTAGAACTGCTTACACGCTCGGAGTTCATCAAGATTACGAAATTGAAGCCCCCACCAATGAAAATTCATGGGTGCTGAGACGGAACGTTTGGAGAAGTCTGTTTATCCTTGATAGATTTCTTGCTGCCTCATTAGGGAGACCGCTTGCGATTTCCGAATACGACTGTGCCGAATCCTCGCTCGAATCCCCCAGCAGAATGTCCATATTCAACAGGTCTTCGCTGTGGGATACACTTGACCCTGCTGTCGACACATGTCATATCATTGGCCATGCTCTGAACAGCATATACTCACAGCGCAAGGTGTCGACTGAGGTTCCGAATCAGATGATAGAATACCTCGACAATCATCCAGCGTTAAGAAGCGAAGAACTGCATGGTGATTTGGCCAGCTCAGTTTCTGCAATGGGGCAAGTCCATGTGCAGCTAATTGTGCTCTACACGGATATTCTCCTGTGTCGACCTTTCTTCCTAGTTCGCTTTATGAACACGACAGAACGCGAAGCGTTAGGAGAAGTCGAGGTACAGATCAACAAGCTGTCTGCAAGATGCGTATCTCAATCACTTCAAGCAATTACAATGATTAAAGGGGGGTTCTATGCAAACATGTTTCCCCGGTTCCACCCTCTGGCCCTGTAAGTTGAACCGTTTCTTGTTTTGGCTCAAAACACTTACGAATATTAGCTATATATTGTTTGAATCAGCACTGGTTTTACTCAGCAGCACCTATGCCGACATATATGATGATGAAGATCATGTCTCTTTAGTGACGGATGCGATCTCTATCCTCAGACAATGGTCTCCGTCGAGCCTTTATGCCGAGCATTTTGCTTCAAGACTGGAATTGTTCCGGAACGATGTTGAACGTGAAACGCGAGGAAAAGCTATCAGATTACCCTCCCAGAGGCGAACCAGTCAAGTCAAGCCAGAATCCATCACTACTTATGAGCCTAGCCAATATCGCTCACCGTTCTACCCAATAGCACATGACAACTTGGCTTCACCGTGTGATAGCCGCCGTGGCTCTTCAACAGCGTCGTTTACCGGGATCAAGCAAGAGGGCGGTGGGGTTTCCGACACATTGGGAACAAGGCCTCTGTTCTCGCCTATGGATAGCAACACACCTCGGTCTCAGACTTGGACAGAGTATGCAGAGAGCACAAGATGCAGTGATTACGGTGGCGACTCAAGTTCAGACAGGAAGAAACCAAGTGGATGAGCACGACAAGTTAGAGATGTGACAAGTTGGTGGCTAGTCCTCTTTTCTTTTTTTAATGTTTTTTTTTAACTACTACTCTTAAAGGGAGAATCAGCAATCAAGTCTTTCTATGAATTTGAAAACCCCCCTCCTTTTTTCTTTGGCCCTATTTACAATGTACCTCAGTTATGAGTGACCCAAAAACGTAAAACCGATAATCGACATTGTTTTCGAGAAATGTGCTGTACTGATTTTGTGATTTGTATTAACAAAAAAAAGCACATACTTTGATACCCGATTGGTCTTGAACGTCTGTGATACGTTTTTATTTTATTAAGTGATCAACATGGGAAGCGAGTTGTCGAATGGAGGTATACTAAGTGATGTTCGGAGGCCATGGTAGAGTAGCTATGAGACAGAGTCGTTGTATTAGGTTGGTGAAGAGATCAAGGATGATCCTTGGCTTACCGCAAGACAAAGGACATCTAATATGCTACTACGCAAGCTGGGAGTATCGTCTCGGGGTCTCGGGCCTCCCAGGACTAACTATAGCCTTGATCGATCTACAGAAACAGGTTTCAGGTCATGTGCAGCCCTGCGAGGCCAGGAGAAGAGTTGCCCACTGTGGCCACGGCAAGCTCTTCTCTTGCAGGGGCCGTACTAGACAGGGCAGGATCCCTTTGAGTTGAAGAGCTATCTTGGTGCTTGTGAAGGTACTCACAAGTTCTGTACAAGTAGATTCCACGGAGTATTCTCACATACCAAACTACAACTCAACCACGCCATGAGAAAGAGGCGGGAGGCAGCAGCGTATGATCAGTTAGGCTCTAACCTAATACTGACTATATCTGAGACCCGATGAGTCAGAAACTCAATGAATAAACCTTGGATCGGCTTCAAAGGCTCCTCTGCATTGCCTTGCATTGCATTGCATGTTAAGCATAAAATGAGGGGGCGAGAAGAAATACACTGCTTGATTGCGGACCCTATAGAGAAATGCTTCTGAGATGTTTGCGTGATACATCACATTCTGTAGTGAATTCCTGGGTTGCTATTTGCTTGCCAAGAGAGACAATACATGCCATGCCATGCCTGTAGTGTAAGAGAGAGGTGCAGGTTTGCCTATCCTCTATTCGCGAGCCTCATGCGATACAACCCAAGAGAAGATTAGAAGATCAGAAAATCAGAAAATCAGAAAATCAGTGATAATGGTCTGATTTCCGGGTACATGGGGTTGTCTCTTGGCGCAAGCCACGGGACATGTCATATGTGAGACTCTAATGCGTAGTGTCCCGGCAGGCAAAAAGCAATGTCTTGCATGGGATACTTGTCAGGTTTTGGCGAGCGACACCGTCAGACCGTCTACATGCATGTCTGTATGTATGTCTGTATGGTTCAAGATGATCCGTTGAGAGGAACATAAATGCAAGCCACCAACAACCTCACGATGCAGTACAAAAGTTCCCCTCGAACATGCATGCACCTCTCGCATCACCACGACTTGGGGCCAAACCTCTCTCCCTCGGCTACATGGGCCTGGATCGCCGTTCCTTGGACATCCATTGTCGAAGAGACAACATTGTTTCCCCACCAACTCGGCGGGTCTATACCATGCAGTGTAAAAGCAAAGAAGATGACCAGCGTGGCGAGTGCAAGGCCTAGATCAAGGGCAGAAGACGTGAGGAAGTTAAGCCTAGTCCACCACCTAAAGTGCCGCTTCTTGATCCAGAACTGAAAGACGAAGCCCACAACACCCCACGAGAGGTAGTTGAGCGGTGTTGCAGGCGGAATTGCCCCTGCACCTCCAAAGATGAGTGGTGCCATGAGATACCTCACCGGCGACCTGGGCCACCGCTTCGCCAAGAGGTAGATGACGATGGGTGTGACGGCACCTATGATGAAGAAGACAAAGAGGCCAGAATAGACCTGGCCCGGAGAAAACATGCGTGCAGGGCCAAGAAGACCCCAGATGATGGAGGCTGCATCGTTTCTGTTAGAGCACAAGATGCTGCCTTGGTTGGCATTGGGGCTCACCAGCGAAAAAGACACGACCACCGGGACACGTAAAGTGATCGACCTGGTGCTGCTCGCACACATCAGGGATGTTGTTCAGAGACATGTTTAGGACGATGATCTGAATAAAGCACGAGAATGTTGTGGCAACGACTTGAGACAGGAACATTGTTCGAGGGGGGATCTTCATGTAATGCCCGAACTTGAGGTCCGAGACAAAGCGAAGAGATTGTGCCCTGCGGTGAGTGTTTTAGTGACGAATGTCTCGAGGCTGTTTTGGGGTCGCCTACATGGTGATGTATCCATATGTTTTAAAGCTAAGGTATAGGTCAGCACAAGTTTGATTGCCTTTGGAAGTGGGTAGTTGGGAACAGAAACATACATCATTAGAGCCAGAGGCCTCCCTGGCTGGAGATATCCATAGATAAACTCAGTCAAGACATTCAGCCCGATCTGCGTGTTGGTAACAGCTTGGATAATGCCTATAGGGAGAGCAAAGCCAAAGGAGATGGCAATAGCAAGCAGGAATGCCCACCAGGAGAGGTTCGTAGGGTATCCAAGCACCGTGTAGAAACCAATAAGAAGCATCTTGACTGCCGTCAGTACACTGTTTCTGGGCATGTATGAGGGAGATGATGGCATACGATAGCAAACAGCGACATGTACCACCAGGTAGGTGCTTCTGGATACTTCTTCATAAGCTTCATGTGAATATCCGGCTTCTCGTTTGCGCTGTTTCTCCATTGTTGCCATATCTTCTTTCCGTTGTGCAGATAGGTGTACACAACAAGGGAAGATATGGCGGCAAAGGATAGTCCATAGGAAATGGCAAATGTGGTACTTGACTTGTGAGTTTACGTCAATCCCAATTTTTTTTTGTAGGAGCATCTCACCTGATGAAAAGAGGCGAGTATTTCTTGTACTCTTCCTCGTCGAGGGTAAAATCTTTGGTGAGAATTCTCGTGGTGTTGTAGCGAGCCCCTGTATTGTCGTAGGTGCCAGAGTCACTCATGGGCAGGTATTCGGCATACCATGCTCCGCCGAAATGGAGAAAAGATGATCCTATAATGAAGAAGGTAAAGACACCAATGAGGGTGTTGGCGATGGCGTGCCTGATCGTGGTCAGTCGTTGGCACTCGAGAGCATAGCTATACGCACCACGACGGGATGAGCGGCGAGCCAACGTAGCCCGCAATCTGCGTCCAGTCAAGAGTCAGAGGAAGAAGCGACAGGCCTGTTTGACCTCCAAACAGTTGGTTCACGACGGGGTTTTGAGGAGCCATCCAGGTAGCCACGGCAAAGATGCTCAGAAACTGAGCTAGGAACCCCGGGATGAAGTAGTAGGCAAAGGCAAATCCGGTCACAATAGTGAACCATCTGTACCTATGCATCTTGCCTCCAAGTATGGTGGGATCTGGAGCATCGTTGCTCTCATACATGGCGTTCATCAACGTGACGCCAACGAGGTTTTCGGGCCAGATCATGGATGCGGGATACACTTGAATTGTAAAGGGTAAGCAGGGGAATCAATCATTGCAGTCGGTGTTTGAAAACTCACCCAAGAACTTTCGTAGCATTCCTGCAATACCATAACCCACCGATTGCGTCGATATAGTCAGGAGCAGCTGGAAAATGACGCCAAAATTCTGCTTGTAAAAGACGACCTGTGCCAGGATGATATCCGTAGCGTAGGCAACAGAAAAGGACACGCTAGCCATGACGACAATAATGGCATGCTCTTTGACGTTGAAAGGACCAGGATTCAAAGTCCAATTCATGCCAAAGGTTGTAAACTCCCTGGCCGGCATGAACCTCGCCCAGCCATGGCCCATTGGCCACGCAACGATCTGGGCGATGAGCGGCCCGATGCTGATGGACGGTTGACGGAGCGAAAAGAGGGTGTTCATCGAGGCTCCCACCATGACCAGAAGCATCCCGATCGTCCACGCTCTTACTGTATTGCATGGAAGATGCTCGTCAAAGTTGCGTACAGCGGCGCGGACTTCGGGATAAGGTGAATCCTCCTCCTCCTCCTCCTCCTCTTCTTCCTCGTCTTGATCATCCTTGATCAACGCCGCCTCATCACCAGACTCATCCGAGCCATGTCGTCGAGTCTCATACTCTCGTGGAAGATTGGGGTCCATAAGCAGCTCATATTCCGAGCCTTGATCGTCTTCATCGTCGTTGCGTGCTCCAGCGGCTGCCCACTCGTGGAGTCGATGCTTGAGGTTCTCGCTTGATGCGTCTTCGACCTCGAGGGATGTGGATAATCGTCCACTGGGGCCTCCTATGCTTTGGCCAACAGCTTCAGCTGGGAGAACCGAGCCATGCTTCTTTTTGCTACCCATTGGAAGTTTTCTCGGCTTCCTCGGCCCTGAGGTTATCGCGATGCAGGTTGGGATGGGTTGAAGCTCATATGTTGTCTCAGTCAATGGGACACAGCGGAGATGGTGCGAAATAACTCGGTCAGCTAGTTTATATGCCTTCTCAGTCAAAGCCGAGCCCAACAATTCTAGAGTCTGATTGTGGTTGAATATTCCAAGGTCCGGTATGACACACGTAGCTCTAATGAGGACGATGTTGTATCAAGATAGAGAGAACAAACGGCGATGCAGGCTTGAAGCTTGAAGCAGCAAACGACATGAGCGATACTTTCACCGACTAATGATAGGGCTTTTGCACTTCAATCGATGCTTCGAGCTCTTTGGAGTGAACGTATTAGTGAGGAAGCGCGTTGTATGAGGAGGGTTTCGTGTCTTTTGTACTCCTTTTATGGTTAAGCGGCGTCTTATTCAGGATTTTCTAACCGCTTACAGCAATCAATCTGGATAATAAGCAAAAGTACAATATATATATAGCAAGTATAAGAAGTTAAATATTGAGAGGATGAAATATTCAAATGTTGACAATCCGTACAAGGTAGAGAAACACTCGAGGTGCTTATCGAGAGGATACATACATTCTCAATGTGGCCCCTGATAGTATAGTGCGCTAGTCCAGAAATGGATATTTCGCTTCTAACCATTAACATCACTTTCCATCACTTCTCTTCTCAACCCTTGCAACTCTCCAAGGTCGATTTTATTATTATTATTATTATTTTAAAAAATTCACCAGCTTATAGAAAGCCTCCTTCCTCTTCCTTCGCACCTATTTCCCCGGAATGGGATCATAATGCGTCGTGTAGTGGTGACTGGCCTTGGGGCCATCACGCCCTTGGGGGTCGGCGTCAGGCGAACATGGACTCGTCTTCTCGACGGTGAATGCGGAATCACCAGCGTCACTGACTTGGAACCTCGAGATCGATGGAATGAGTTGACCAGCACAGTCGCTGGGTTGGTTCCCAGTGGCGAGGGAGAAGGACGATGGAACGCATCAGATTGGCTCAACGCAAACGAGCAGAGGCGAATGTCCAGATTTACACAGTATGCCATCGCTGCTAGTGACATGGCACTCAAGGACTCTGGGTGGGAACCCAAGAGCGAGGAGCCGCAGGAGGCAACTGGTGTATGCCTTGGAAGTGGTATTGGAAACCTGGATGAGATCTACGAGACCAGCCTAGCGCACCATAACGGGGTAAGACACCTCTTAACCGCTGCTGAACAAATACTAAACACTTTAACAGGGCTATAAGAAGGTATCACCGCTGTTTGTACCCAAGATCCTAATCAACATGGCTGCTGGTCACATCGCCATGAAGTATGGCTTTCGGGGCCCCAACCATGCAGCAACAACAGCTTGTACAACTGGTGCGCACTCGATTGGCGACGCATCACGGTTCATCTCCATGGGAGACGCCAATGTCATGGTGGCAGGAGGTTCGGAATCATGTATCCACCCTTTGACCTTTGCCGGGTTCGGAAGAGCGAGGTCATTATCGACAGCCTACAACGACAATCCCACGGCAAGCTGCCGCCCATTCGACGCTGGTCGTAATGGGTTCGTTGTCTCCGAAGGCGCTGCGGTGCTGGTCCTCGAAGAGCTAGAGCACGCCAAGGCACGGGGAGCTCGTATCTATGCCGAAATCAAGGGATACGGCTGTAGCGGCGACGCATACCACATGACGGCGCCACGGGAGGACGGCCATGGCGCGTTTCTCGCTATGAAGAAGGCACTTAGGAATGCGCAGGTCAAACCTGCGCAGGTCGACTATGTCAACGCACACGCAACGGCAACGCACGTTGGCGATGTGGCAGAGACATCAGCTATCAGACGGCTCATGCTAGGTGAAGAGGGTCATCAGCAAGAGTCGGATATTACAGTCAGCAGTACCAAAGGTGCGGTTGGACATTTGCTGGGTGCTGCTGGGGCTATCGAGGCTCTGTTCTCCGTCCTAGCCATCCACGAGGTATGCAATTCTCTTGAGATGACACGTTCATGACTAAAAGTCAAGACAGGGTACTGTACCTGCAACATTAAATCTGCAAAAACCCGATGTTGGTGTCGACTTCAACTTTGTACCAAATACGGCACAGAAGAAAACAGTTGGAGTTGCTATCTCCAATAGCTTTGGTTTTGGTGGCACAAACAGTTCTTTGGTATTTTCGAAATACTAATCATCTCAAGCCACCAAGAAGTGAATTAGCTGTATTATAATTGTATTTTTATCATCAAATACAGAGCATGTTCTACACATTGCTAGTCAAGGTAAGATGGTAAGATAATATACAGCACAGTGTATACAGTGTCTTTCGCACAAAGGGTCTTTCCACTCCCGATATTTTCCCGGGCCACTCACATGGTAGACAATTTCTACCTACTCGAGATCGTCATGCACCAAGTCATGACGTGAAAGACTCTACAAGCCTCCCTTTTGTTGCCGTTTTCCCGGTGTATCAAGCCAATTCCTTCACGCAAACAAACACCATGAGCATGGCTTGCGAGACGTGTAGAACCCAGGCTCGGTCCGTCCTCCGGGCCGCAATGCGAGCTGGCGCATCGAGAGCTGCTGCGCCGAGCAGCAAAAACTTTGTACCGCCTGTGGCTACGGCTGCTCGACGACAATTCAGCAACACAAGCTCAAGGGGTTTTCTAAAGGGTATTGGAAAGTCTATGGCGGAACCTTACCGTGTGTTGGGTGCCACAGAACAGTTGTTCAAGGCTTCGTCCAAAGCAGCTGACTATCACATTACTGAGAAGGAGCGCAAGGATGATCAGGTCCAGCTTGCAGAGGATGGCGAGGAGATCGGGCACTCTCTTGATGCGAGCAGCGTGTGGCACAACAGTACGTCGACTCCCAAGTATGCTCCCACAAGATGCTGACATGTAAACGCAACAACAGCCTTCAAGCTTCCTCCCACATTCAGCACCTGGTCCCACGTCACTATGCTTCACCTCTACCTCATCAACACACGGATACGCTGCTTCGACCGCGAGGGCTTCCACAACTGGCAGCACCAGCTCACAGACCACTTCTTTTTCGAGTGCGAGAAGAAGATGCACATCGACCACCACATCACATCGAGCGCTCTTCGGCAGCGATATCTAAAGGACATTTTTGTTCAATGGCGGGGACTCTTGCTGGCGTACGACGAGGGTTTGATCAAGGGGGATGCAATGTTGGCGAGTGCCGTCTGGCGGAATCTGTTCAAGGGCTCGCCTGACGCTGACCCCCGGGCACTGGTTGCCATTGTGGGCTGGATGCGGTCGACAATGCTTCAGTTCGAGGCTGTCTCGGATAACATGGTTGCTACGCAATTACCGGGGATTTTGGCCAAGCCAGTGGATGTGTTCTGGACGAGGTTGGAGAAGACGCTTGGTGGACAGCAGGAAGACGGTGTTTCTGCGACGGAGCCTGTGCGAGAGGCGCAAAGTGTACCAACAGGGGCAACGCCCAAGGTTTCTACGAACTAATGCCTAAGGG
>JABFAK010000501.1:0-54809 GCA_013266265.1 Fusarium sp. NRRL 66182
TCTACTTATTATTTATCTTAGATAATTAAGTATTACTTTTCTAATAAGTATCTATAGGAATTTTAAGCCCTAGGTCTATATACTAGCAAAAGGTCCTTCGTAAATCACTACTCTAAGGAGTCATAGCAAAAAGCCGGCCTAGAACCAGATTGGATTGTCCAGGTCGATATTTCGTATTACAGCCAGTAATTCTGCACCTCGGTCCCATTTGAGCTACGTTCTTTAACTTGGTACGAGGTTGTATTCCAGGCTGAGCATATGAGGAGAACTGACACCATGATCCCAGTCAGGACAACCCCGAGCTCATCTCGATAGTTAAGGGAGCTAAGCCTTGACTAACTTCTTTATCTAAACGCTTATCTTGCCGTAAAAACTTTATTGCAGCATCGAAAAGAGAGAAAAAAGAATGATATAGAGCTCGGCTATGCGTTCTGTCTTTGCTATATGTAGAGCCGAGACATCCATGCTAAGTACTATATTGCTTTATTATTGAAATGAGGTGATCAATGGCATTTATGTCTGTCTATATGAGAATAAAACTGAGAGAGCGATACCATACGGACACAGCCTCGTTTTATTCTACAAGCCAGTGCCTTGGATTCGTGAACTGTAAGCTTGATCTAAGCCTGCCAACTTTCCAGCTTTGGCAACGTCATAGCAGCTAATACGCAACCGAAAAAGGTGGTAATCGACGATCCTACAGTCATAATTTTGGTGCTGCCTTGTGATCGGCGGCGACCTTGTCAGCACTAAAATCGTTAGCAGGCTGCGCGAGTATGCCCTGGATTAGGAGCGGCGTGGAATGGTAGTTATAAGCCAGGAACGAAGCCCATAGGAGACTCGTTGCGCCACGGCTAGCCCGCGTTACTCAACTATCTCATCGATCGAAGCCTTGTTTGTCCAATATTAACCATGAAGAGAGCTTCATTGTTTCTCGCCTCCGGTTTCACCCTCTTAAACCAGGCAACCGTTGCTTATTGTGAAGTGACAGGCCAAACCGGAATCCCAAGCGATACAAGTGTGGAGGAATGGGAATCATTCTTCAGCCAGCCCAACGCAACCGGTTCTTACGCCTTTGACGGCTACAATATCTCTGGCCCATACCCACCTACAGGAACACTCAGTGGCTGGGAAGCTACCATTCAAATAGCCAATGTCTCCGGAGAAGACGGTGGCTCTTATTTAGGAACTAGCATCGGCATCAAGGCGCCCAGAGATCTAGAGCTTCCTACTGCCAACAGTAGCCGATCGAATGAATCCGACTGGCATATCTGCGTCGCTTTCTGGGACCCCTTAGACTTCAAAGAAGGTGTGGTCGATGACGGCCAGGATGATGACGGCTCTTGCAGTTCGTTCCTCTCTGAGGAGTGCATACAGGCTATACAACGTAGGGCAGATCAATTCCTACGCTGGGATAACCGTACCCAAGGATGCGGTGATGCAAGAACGGTGCCTCGTGAATGCGAGGACTACTATAGTGAAAGGGGTATCGAGAATAGCTCTTCGTGTAAGTTTTCACGCTTTAACTGAGCTATCTTACAGACACTGATTTCTGGTAAAGTTGGCACAAACCTTACCGTCTTGGACGGACGGCCACTCATGAGCGGACGCCCCGACACCGGCCCAAGAGGACCAGCAAATGAGGATGAGTCGTATGAAAAGGCGGTGCGAGGTATCTGGACTGTCATGATCAACTGGAGCGGCTCTGATCCCGAGAGCTCAGGCACTGATGAGGACGATATGCCTGGCTCTTCTGTGCTATGTCTGCGAGCCAGGAATATCACTCAAGGTAGTGATGAGCCCAATGCTGGTGCAAGATTAGGGCTGAATGGCATTTCTACCTTGCTTATCATGGTTTTCACGTCGTCTTTCTTGACCTTCTGGGTTTGAGGCGAGGCACTTTCAGCAGAGTATCCATAGCTTGTTAAATGCTCTATGCTTGGTTATAAACCTCCTTTAACAACACAGAGCACCTGAAACCCAAAGATTGGAGTACTTTTGGCGAGAAACCCTACCTACATGGGTCAACAGTATGGCAGTATTCACAATGATTCACAAAATCGAGTAACTCTAAACTTCTGTTCCTACAAAGCATCTACATGCGGTAAGCAGCGTTCGACCAGCTCTGTATATGTTGATTAGAGCCCTCAAACTACCAGAGACTTGATGCGTTGTCTATCCCACTCTTGAGAGTTATCACAAGAACCTTGTCGCCGAGGAGGTACTTTCCAGGTGCCAGTGAGCGACGTGATGCTATCCGAATAGCTTCTTAGCGTTCTCCCACTTCACAGCTTGCACTTCAGCCGGGTCATCCAGCGCGTTCTGAACATCTCGATCAAACTTGACAGCGCTTTCTGCCGCAGCTTTCCAAGGCGTGAAGGGTACATCAGACCCCCAAACAATACGATCAGAGCCGACCCAACGTAAGAGGGCGCGGATGGCAGACGACACGGGCCACGGGCCAGCAAGATCAAAGTAGAAGCTTTTTGCCAAAGTGTCCTTGATGGATTCCTCCGTGATGGCCAACTGGGGCCGTAGAGCACTGAATTCAATAATCCGGTCCAATGTGGAACTCAAGGATCCTCCATCATGAGGAATAATCCATTTGAGGTGCGGATATCGCATGGGGACCTCTGAGTAGAGCAGGTCGGTGAACGTACGTGCGGTCTCGAACGGAAACTCCAGCATAGGTGCAGCAAACTGACGGATTGCCAATGGTCGGTTAACAGCCTGCCACTTCTGCTGGGAGACCGCGGGCACATGCTCATCCTCACAGCTCTTGTATCGCCACGCGTTAGCTTGTGTGCATGGGGATGTGGGATGCTCGAATATTGTAATGTTGAGTCTGTTCAAGGTCTCGTAGACTGGATCAAGGTCCGGGTCACCAAGATATAAGCCATAATAGTTGGACATCAGCACTACGCCATCGGGTTTGGGACGCATTTGATTGAAGCAGTGATCAATCTCTTTGAGCGAAGCGGCGATATCGGGAAGGGGTAAGGAAGCAAAGAAACCAATTCTCTCAGGATATTGGGCTTTCAGCTTCGATGCATACTGATTGACGTGACGGGACAGGCTGATTGCCTTGTTGGTGGCTTCCTTTGATGGTGCATCAAGGTACACACCCGGACTCGAGATTGATAGGTATGACTTTTGGATGTTTTGCTCCTTCATAAACTCGACGTGTGCCTCGATGGTCCAGTTCTAGTGGAAGAACGAACCCTCAGTAGATTACTTTCCATACTTGGGAGCCCACTTACCGGAGTGAACGGCATACCATCAGGGCCTGGTCTGTGACCGGCTTCTTTCAACGCGTCGGCATAGAAGTCGGGCAGAAAGTGTGCGTGAACATCGATTCTGTGGTGATCCGTTGACCTTGGGACACCGGCCTTGCATGATGCCAATGCTCCTTGGAGGCTTAGAAAGGCAAGGTGGACTTGAAGAAGAAGAAGAAGAAGAAGAGAGATAGGCTTCATTTAGGGCAAGTAGCAGCTTTTGGATAGAGGCAATGGCAAGCAGATTGGGTGTGTTGGCATAGCGTCTTATATATGTTGCTGGGCCTCCTTGGACGGCTTATATCTAAGGACGACTGTGTGAGGCGTGGGACCAGGTTCATATCCCGTGAGACGTCATGTCGTTCGTTACCCCCGACGTAAGAAGACCAATCAACAGGTATAATGATACAGCCGTAAGCTGGATTGGCCTGCCGAGTAAGATGACTTGTTCGGCCCTAAACCTCCAAAGGGGGAATGCCCGCGTGTTAGTAGTGGCCGATAAGCGTTTAGATAAGACATTGTCAGAATGCAAGGTCCACCGTATATCGTGTTTAGTGATGGACTACGATGCGCAGGACGGTGAGGCCTTGGTTTTGAAGCGCCGACAGACCCCATCTTGGCTGCTCGCATGGTACTTCTGCATCTTACAAGGCTAGACAGTCGAGCTTGAGTCTTCTGAGCATTGGTGCAGCGAGGAAATTATCTTGGGGGGACAGGAACTTGCAGCGGTAACAACTATCTAGTATCAGATCCACGCCTCCACGGCAACCGTGGTAGAGGAGGGTAAATGAAGCTGCGGCGCAACTTGAAAGTCACGGTTTAGCAAGAGCATAATATAATGATATTGTGTGAGGAATTATAGAGTTGTTGATGGACCGACCAAGTTGAGAAGTATAGGTTATGATAATATACGACAAATGTTTATTCGTGATAGAATTTCACCTCGGCATAAATCGTCTATTCTATAACCTACATTTACGTACATAAGCTGCTATCAGTTATTCAGAGGCAGCACATATTTTCTTACACGGGTTCATCATATTTGTATCAAAGATGGAGTCGTGGCTGTTCGACAGATCTGGCCTATATACTTCAGCAGCGTTCGGTATAAAAGAGTCCCGAGTCTCTGGTCATGAACAACTCCCTCTCGACAGCCGACTACAAGGCTAAGCGACTAATTCCTAAGCCAAAACAGCCGTGAGGAAAACAGAAGACGTCTCAGACCCGGATATGTTCGTTGCGTGTATTTCTGAGTTTAAGCCAGAGTTCAAAAGGCTTGAGGGTTTGGCTTACACACTACGTGAAGGGCTATTCTTCCCAGCTGGCCGTCAATTCTCGGTAGAAACAGATTTGGAGTCATTTGAGAATCGACATAGCAGAATGATTGATAATTTTGAAAAGGCTGTGTTGCTTTAAACACCTCGGATAGTACAGTTTCTGGTTAATACTATATATACGAGTAGCCTTCTGCCTTGTAATCTGACAAAAGTAATAGGACACACCTCGAAGTGTTCAAGCCACAGTTTCTTCTACACATGATATTATACATGAGCCCAAAAGGACGAGGATCTGTTCCAAGACTAGGACTAAAAACTGTGACATGATTGGCTTAGGTTCCGGCACGCTGCTTACGCTGCTGTGCCGCAGGAGCCCAATATACATAGGTAGATCGCAGTTGGGCTGGTTGGCGTCGGACATTAACCTTCATCTCTAGTTGCTCCGAGCTGTCGATGGGAACTTTGGAGAATCGATCAAGAAACGGCCAACAGTCACGCGTCTAGACAACAATCGCTGGGTCGAGCCCTGGTGTTCCATGTCTTCGTACTCGTACTCGACTTTGCCAAAGGGCAGTATTCGCCTACTTCGACTGGCGCCTCAAAACGACAAGTTCTCTACCATACAATGTCATCTGTTTGAGCTTCCTCTTTCTGATTCCCAGAGTACCTATCCTTACGAGGCTCTGTCCTATGTCTGGGGATCTGAGGAAAAGCCGCGATCTATATCTATAGATAATTATGACCTACCGATTGGGCAAAACCTTCATGATGCGCTATCACAACTTCGTTATCCCTTGTTGGAACGTATCATATGGATAGATGCCATTTGCATTAACCAAGGAGACACAGACGAAAAGGGACGGCAAGTTCAATCAATGGCTAAAATATATGCCAAAGCAAGTCGTGTAATCGTCTGGCTGGGAAGTTCGGCAGCTGAGAGTCACCAAGCACTCGAGGAGCTGCGGTTCGCTGCATCTGAGCAACCTATTTCGCCTTCAAGGAGCGAGATAGGTCAGCAAGCAGTCCTTACACTGCTTCGACGACCATGGTTTCAGCGCATCTGGGTACGGGACTGGACTTGATGGCATGGGTAGAAGCCGCTAACAAGTTGATACAGGTGCTCCAAGAGGTCGCCGCGGCTCGACACGTCGTGATCATATGCGGCGCCACCGAAATTGATGGATACGCTTTCTGCTCGGGCTTAAATTCATTAAACGTGTCTTATGAAACCTGCTCAGACTTGCAACCTCTAGTCCGTTCGGTAACTTACCTCATACGAGGTGCAATCTTCCGGTCCAGATGCGCAAACGGATCCTCAGACAGGTTTTCTCTTGATATACGTCCTCTACGTGAGCTTGTCGAGATGTACCATACCCGAAAAGCTACCCAACGTCACGACAAGGTTTATGCGTTGCTCGGCATGAGCTCTGATGACCCTAGCACAGCAGGGTTATTGGCTGATTACAAGATCCCATGGAGAATAGTCTTTCAGAATCTCATCGTTTTTTTGCTCTCTCCATCAGTGTCTGCGATGACTTGGGACGATAAAGAAATGGCTGTGATTCAGAGCAAGGGCCAGATCATTGGCGAAGTATCCTCGGTCGATAGAGACACTGCTTGGGACGACAGACAGACGGTAGAGATCACATGGAGGAATGCTCAGGTCGTTCGGGAATGTGTTTCTCGCTGGACCTTTCAGGTGACGGCAAAGTCAATACAAGTGGGCGATGTCGTTTGTCTTCTCCAGGGAGCATCGAAGCCTACCATAGCCAGGCTACACGGCTGTCACTGGATGGCTATCATGATTGCAGTTCCTACCACAGACGATCTTCAAGGCAAGGACAAAGGCATTACATGGTTGGAACTCTTACAGCTGATATCGACGTACCCGCATGACTTCCTCCTCGTATGGGATTGGAATATGCACTCAGAGTTGCAGGGCGAAGTAGCCTACGAGCATCTCATACGTAATCGAAGCCCAGAGGATTCAAAGTATGAAGATCATCTAGACAACGCTGTATTGTCAGGGAACATCGGACTGATATTACAAGACCTAAGAAAATACAAAGCAGCAGAGCATCACCTTCGGAAATCAATGGAGGCTCTTGAGAGAGCTCTGGCGGGCATGGACGACCTAAGAACGAATTTTGATGGCGACGTCCAAAGAAAATATGATCCAGAGAAGCTCGCAGCGGTGGTAGATCTATTTATCAACGTCGAGGGTGGATGGCCGCCGCTGAAATGGGCAGTAGAGGACGGATACGACGCAGCGGCCAAGCTGTTGCTCAGTAAGGCTGACCCAAACATCAAGAACCAGGACGGACAAACTCCGATGCTTTGGGCAGCTACAAATGGATATCAGACAGTTATCAAGCTGCTACTTAGCACGGGCAGGGTCGATCTTGATGATCAAGATGCAGCTGGGCAAACGCCCTTATCATACGCAGCAAAGAATGGACATGACACAGCCGTCGAGCTTCTTCTTGGCACCGGCAAAATGGATCCAGACAGTAAGGACAATGGTGGAGTTGAAGGGATTGGTGGACGAACACCATTATCATGGGCGGCACAGGGAGGGCACGTTGGGGTTGTCAAGTTGCTACTCAAATCCGGCCAAGTTGATCCAGATTCCAAGGACGAACGGGGAGGGACGCCGTTACTATGGGCAGTGAAGAATGGGCATGCGGAAGTGGTTAGCCTTTTGCTTCATATCGGTAAAGTTGACCCCGATGTTAAGGAGACTGATGAAGGCAAAGAGGAGGGTGGAGGGACGCCACTGTTATGGGCAGCAAAGAACGGTTCTGAGGCCATCGTCAAACTGCTACTCGGCACGGAAAAGGTCGATCCAAGTGCTAGGACCGCAACTGGACGGACACCCCTTGCATTGGCAGCAGAGAACGGGAACGAAGCAGTTGTCGAGCTATTACTCAATATAGCCAAGGTCGATCCAGATTCGAGGGATAAGTACGAACGGACACCGCTATCGTTAGCAGCAGAGAATGGCTACGAGACGATAGTCAAGCTGCTGCTCGATACCGAAAAAGTCAATCCATGGGCCAAAGATAAGCAAGGACGCGATCCGCTAGTATGGGCAGTATGGAATAGGCATGAGGCCATCATCAATCTCCTGGGGACTATGTCAGGGATTCACGAGCGCCAGGTCCTCCAGCCTGAGGCTAGGCAAGATAATCGATTTCTTGACATCCACGGCGAGGATTACTTTGATTCACGATGTCAGCGGCTGTACAGCCATGTGCGGCAATGGGTGCTTCGCTTTTCTAAATTCGCAGATATGCGCGCCGCTCGTCTGACGAGCGAGATTCAGGACGAAAGGATAATCGACCTTTTAGACGATGCCATTCTCAACGGCTCTGATGTCGACAGCTATCTTAGAGACCGGGTACATCGACGCGATGTCTTTATGTCTATAACCATGACCATGATTTGGGAGTTCATATTCACACGCTATTTATTCGGCTTGGACCGAGAGCAGAGGAGAGCTCTCAAGGCGATAGAAAGGCTCCAGGATCAAGCTAGCCCAGTCGAAGCTGTGCGCCAGTGGCGTGCTATAACCTTGACGTTGCTAGCAAAGTCAGAAGATGTCAAGAGTCGGCGTAATGAGGATACTGAGTCTGTAGTCCAGGCTGTCTTCAAGACCCTTTCCACTATCCTGCTGCCACCGAGCAACCTCTCGGATGTTGTTCTGTCCCAGTTACGTGCGGTGATGCAAGAGGCAGTCCGTCTCTCGATCGACATGCGCACTCAAAGGGCAGAATACTTGATGCTCCCACCATTGCGTCCCGAGTACGACACTGATGGCGATGTTGGCTCAACAGTTCAGTTTAACGCCTCCCTCATGAACGAGCGTAGTGAATACTCGCGATCCAATAACGAGGAGCTTGAAGCTCAAGGAGCTGTGGTCCGTCTTGCATTATTTCCTCTAGTTGTGAAGAAGGGAGGGGATGACGGTGCCGGCGACGAAGAAATAGTTGTTTTCCCAGCACAAGTGCTAGCCGCGCGGAGGCATGATTCGGATACAGAATCTGACAATATCAGCCATATAGACGCGGACGAAATGTTGGATGGACCTTCTGGGTAGAACGAAGTAGCAAGAGGTTCTACTGATGGCTGGAAAAATGCTTGCGGCCTGCCTTGACATGGATGCCGAGGTCAGCTGCGAGAAGTACTTGAACTTTGCGCGACAAGTTGCACTACTGTAGTCATCTGGAACTGATATGATGTGTGGCCGCACAAAACTCTTCTAGTCCTTGAATTCTCAAGTCTGGCTGTGTACACAGGATAGCCTTGACTTACTCCTCAAACTTGCCCAGCGCTTCTACCTTCTTCACGACCCTTGCAGGAGTTCCTACAGCCACGCTCCAAGATGGAACATCTCTCGTAACAATCGATCCTGCACCTATCGTGCATCCGTCGCCGATGGTCACACCCCCAAGAATAATAACACCGCCTCCGATCCAGCAGTCATCTCCAATGGTGATGGGGTGCGCATATTCGATGTTATCTCTTCGGCTAGCAACCTCAGTTTCGTGCGTAGCCGTCGAGATCATAACATTGGGTCCAATCATAACTCGGTCTCCAATAGTGACGATAGCCGAGTCCAAGACAGTCAAGTTGAAGTTGGCGTAAAACCTCTTTCCGACTGATAGGTTAGGGCCATAGTCAACTCGGAAAGGAGGCTCTATGAATATCTCATCGTCACCCACGTGACCAAGAAAGGATTTGAGAATCTCGGCGCGCCTTTTTGTGATGGTTTCGATGTTAAAGTCATCTTCCTCGGGAAACCAGTTGTTGAACTTCAGCATGGACTTTCGAGCAGCGAGGCGAGAATTTGTGAGCTCGGGGACAAGTGAATCATAACTGTGGTAAAGTACAACTGGTAAGTAGGAGCTCTGATATAGTAATAGGTGGTTTGTACTGACAGCATGCCTGAGATCATCCTCTCATACTGTTCACAGTGAGGGACGTTGGCCAGCTTGGAGGCCTTTTCCAACTCGAGTGGGGACTTTTCTGGAGCTGCCATGGCTTTAAAGGTATGATTATCAGACACAAAATATTGATTGAAAGGGACTCAAAGATCACCAAGTTGAATCAATCGTCTAGAGAACAAGCTCGAGGGTCCGGCGTCCTTTTACATCCGCCAACTACCCCGGTCTCTTGATTCCTCCGGCCATCGAGGCTAAGCCGTATCTAGAAATACTCCCAACTCTTCAACTAGTGTCTTCTCGCAGTGGAGTGAGCCATGATGTGGACTGTCTGTCTGTGGGGATCCATCCAAGAGATGTCGGGCCGTCAAAAGAACAGATATGCGTGCTGAAGACTCAGAAGCTCGGAACATGTCTAGACAAATTATACTATTAGTCATTCCAAATGCATAATACGAGCTGAAAAGAGACTTGGTAAGCTTACGAATTCCATCCAAGGAACATTCAACCGCCCGCGGGGGTTAGTTCGTCTCTCCTCCCAGACTTTGGTCAGTACCTCCGTCATGGCCGGATGCTGAAATCCCGTAGCTTGTTTGATCTCGCTGATACACCAACTAGCGTAGTGCATCTGGTAAGGCGAACATGTGTCAGCTCCAGCCATAAACAGAGGAAACAAGAGCCGCTTATAGAAGACACTGTCTCGAGGTACAGTGGCGGCAACATCGAGAATCGCAGTGACGGATGCTTTGATCCGAGGGTCATCGCATGAGACAGCATAGGTATCGGGGAATCGCATAATGCGGAGAAGACAAGCGTGTCTGTAAGCTTCAGCGAGATGCCTCCACTCTGGTTGTCTTGTCGGATAGATGACTTGGTCGGGATCCCAGCCGCGGAAGAACCTCTCAGCTTCGTCGAGCTTTTGTTGAAATTCCTCGACAGACAGATCACCAGCTCGGAATGATTTACCAGCTTGTAACACCTGGCCAATCTTGTAAAAGACAGCAGGTGGACAGCCTACAAGGGTGTGAAGACTGAGGGATGCGTGATCGCGTACGCATTCTCGTACATCCTCAGAATAGGAGAGCTTCTCTGGGCCACTGAAACCGCGCAACATATCAAGCCTATTGTATGTTAATAGAAGCATGGTAGAAACACGGCATGTGCTCACCAAGCCAAGGCTGATATCAAGAACATGCCTCCTTTCGAGCGTATAAAGTCATTGGGGCAGGCCACTCTCTTACAGAGAAATGATACTCCGGTCAAGTGAGCTCCATGGCTAGAAACACCGGTCTCGCAAACCTGTTAAAATGTGAGAAGTTTACTCAAAATACCGAATGATAAAACATACATCGTGCAAAACAAGTAATAATACCATGGCCAAGATATACTTTTCCTCGCAGCGGGTGAGTTCGCATGTTTCCTCCTTGAGCAGCAACGATGCAAGAGAGCGTAGAGCCGAAAGCCTATACTGAAGGGAGATGGTGACAAGCCTTTGGCTGCTGTCCTTGCCGGACATGTGCATATGACATGCTGAAAGACCAAGCAGCGCATGAAGTATGCCTTGATGCTCATAGATGAGTGGTAGGATGAACTGTCGAAAGTGATTATCTATGCCTTGGGCGTGGATCGTTAGATGCTCGCTGAGTGTTTGGTCGACTAGACAGTTGTTAGCGAATGTCGTTTCCAGCCGCTGGTGTTCTCACAGTGGTCGATTATCAGTTGGTTTGCAATGATATCGTTTTGAAGGTCATTGTCCTCAACAAAAGAAGCAACGGGACTATCTCGAGTCGGCGAGAACGGGGGAGTGTTGGATGACAGTGGCGACTGGAGGCTCGATGCAGAGGGATCAAGAAGAGTGTTTGGAGGGGAAAGATTCGCTACTGTCGTGCCGGGTATGGCTGGTGATTCTACAGGAGGCTCATCCGATACTACTGATCGAGTGGGTGTGACCTGGACGCTGTGTTGTGTCGTCTCTGGAGGAGTCTGACGGCGAGAGGAAACTACCAGCGTCTCTTGAAACTGAAATCTTGGAGGATAGCCTTCGCAGACAAGTCCTCTGGTGCGGCATCTATCACAGATGGGACGTCTGCGATCACATTTGCGGCACTTTTTACGACAGGTTCCGCAAGCTGGGTCTATAATAGGTTCAGATATGCTTTATTAGAGGTCATGATCGCGGCGCCCTCACCTTTGCGTCGAGCCGTAGGGCGGCTGGTAGGAGAAGTAAGACTGCTAGCCATTGTTGCTGCGATCGTTACCGTAAATGGTAGCTAGTGGGAGATGATACTTGAATAGAGAGTCTCAATGGGCGGCGAAAAAGGATTCATCCTTGAAGCTAAGCAACCCTACTCCGTATGATGACATGAAGGCTTGGAGCGGAGATCCCGCTGCGAGTTGGTAGTATTTCCTCATGGGTTATCTCCATATGGGGTAAACTTCGGGGATCATATTTTAGTACATTCCGGTGTCGGCGGACTTGAGCGGCATCTTGATAAAGGCTGGATGAACTTGCATTTATACAAGAATTAACGCTTCTCGATTGTCTTGAAACAGAGATTGAATATCATGTTCATTTGAAGGTACCGCAGCTCACCAAAAATGGAGTAATATGATGATTCACAGCATATCGATGATTGTCTATAACGTGCGGCGAATATTTAGAATTCAAGTATCCTCAAACTCGAAAAAACAAAACATCCATGAAGCTCTCTATCAAATTATATATTTATCAGCCCCTATTGTAGTTGTCTTCTGAAAGAGTTGTGCGGATAGATACCTAGTCGAGTCGGGCTGGTGCACTACGATTAACAACCGTTGTCAGTTCAAAAGTCCATGGTGGCCAGTAACTCTGCAGCTTGTGCTATCTATCTCGTATTCTGATAAATCGGACTTACTTCCAAATTAATAAACACCAGAAATTGTCCTTTTGCCGCTTTGATTTATAATCCGCATCTGTGAACATCTCAAACTAACTACCCTGCACCCAATTGCGGCTTCCTAGAGGGGAATAGAATGCTCAGAGCCGACCCTGATTAAAGCAAATATTCTCCTATAGTTTGCTTATAAATTAAGCTTAAGTGGTTAATTGGACGTGAAACGAGGTACAGTCAAGCTTGTGGCGTTGCCAATGTGACAAGCATCACACCATGCGCAGAAGTAACGTTAGTGACACAGCTCACGAGAAATGTCACCAGACATTCACCCCAAACAAGTCTTTTGTCCCGATTGCCCCTGACACCCTCAAGCAGATAGTAAGTTCAAGTTCTAGAAACCCCATTGACGAATTGAGCGGGCTGCAGCGGAGAATTACTCGATTCCGCATCTAGTCTTGACACCTACCAAATCAGGCAATGCCGTTCTACGTTTCAAAATATCGGGAGTGGGATAAAGGCCGAACAGCTAACATGAAAAGGGAAGTTGATTAGACATTAACATGAGAAAAAATACTGCAAGCTCTATACAGAAACCTCGGATCTTGCCTCAGACGTTGCACTCTTGTGGTCTAGATCCTTCATGTGCACCAGCACCGTTTCATCGCTGTCCCCGTATTCGACCTCGTACGTCCGATGGCATGTGATGCCCGCCGGGTCAATCCGCTCACGGTGTGATCTGTCTACCTGGGAGGTTGCATTGGTGCCGAGGGGCAGAGTGCGACTTTTGTTTGTGTTTCCTCCTGTTGGTCGGTTGCTCCCGTAGTTGTAGTAGCGTTGTGAAGTGCCGAGGAGCTTGGGGAAGAGGCGGACGAGGAGGATGCGGAGAGAGGGCATGCAGGCGCAGATGATGCCCACGTTGATCTCAATGGTGGACCATCTCGACAGTTCGTAGAATTCCCAGGTGGGATTGGCGGTTCCGAGTTTCATTGTGGCGACGAGACGGAGGATGCTCATAATGGTGACGCTTCCAGCATGTTAGTCATGGGCGTTCCAAGAGAGCATCAGTGAAACTTACAAGATGCCGACGCTAAACATCATCCCAACACCAATCTTCTTCCTCCAGTCCAGATTCAGTGCCCTGAGCTGAGATAGCGGAATGGCCAAGATATAAAAGTCGAGAGCGATGTTGATGGAAGCATTGGACCATGTGACAGCATTGATGTTTGCACATCTCCCCTTGTGCTCGCCATCCCACTTGGTCCAAAAGTAGCTGATCGGCTGGCATTGAAAGATGGCAACAAAGACGTAGACGATGCCAAAGCAGCATGTGAAGGCGACGGTACCCCAGAGCACCTTTCGCACGGACGCAGTCGGGAAGATGCGGAGGTAGAAGAACAGCATAGACAGCTTGAGCAGTGTCATGAGACCAAAGTACAGCGCCGCCATGGTATGGAAGAACATGCCGAATCTTGTGATCTGCTCCGGCGTCAACGTCCAGACGTCCTTGCCCATGCCGTTGGGTGCTAAGCCGTGGCCGTTGATGGCCATGCATGGAATGCCGACGAGGATGGTGAGGAGGATGAACCAGTCGTCGAGGCCGAGGGGTAGCTTGTAAAAGATCTTTGTCGCGAAACGTTGGAAGACGAAGAGGCCAGAGAGGGTTCCCAGGACGCCGTTCTCGATGACGAAGCTCGGTGTTCTGTTTCGGACGGGCGCACCACATGCTGTCATGGTGAAGTTCTTTGTGACTGAGAGGTATTAGCGCGCGATGCATCGACCAATGGTTGATGCGTGAGCATACACATGGCCTCTTTAATCGTGCAAGAACCAGTGACACAAACTGTGATGGCTTGCTGAAGTTGGGCGTTGGTACATCTACATGTGAGGTCGGTAGGCGAGCACTCCGAGTCGGCGAGAGCGCTTCCTATACATTTTGTCTTTGCGACAAGTTAGCGTGACGATAACCACACGCCAACGGTGACACGACACAACTTACAGCACAGTCAGGCAGTGGAGAGACAGCAGAATCGGAAGATGATTGAGCCAAAGCCGCGGGCAATGCCACGAGGCCGGCCAGGATAGCCCCTCGCAAGAGCTGCATCCTGAAGCTTCATACAAGAGAGTACGACAAGGCAAGAGGAGAGATTGTGAGACAGATTCGATCCAAAGGATGGGAACTCGTCTGCTGATATGCATGTACTGTACACTAAACGACCAAACATGTTCTTGTAGGGACGGATGCCCTGATCAACGACCTAGTATACCTCGTGGCGCCCTGCATGGTTTAACCAGACATGATTAGTTTCACGGTCAGACACATGCGCACAGACGACACATGTCGGCTGATTCAGTCAGTGCCTTACAGGTCTCTCGCCCAGCCAAGTTCGGTTCCGACAAGTTTCTAGTTTGGGATGGACGCACAGTAGCAGCGTAGCAGCGTGGGTAACCAGGCGGGCCCAGGAGACTGGGTGGAGCTAAGCCCGTAGAAGCACCTATATCCGTCCGTCAATGACAGATGGGAACTGACCGGTGGCTGTGGGGTTGTCTTGGCTGTTTATTGGAGAAGAAGACGTCTTGGAACTTTGAAGCCGGTTGGGCTGGCTGTCTCCTTTCTGCGTGGCGTGACCAAGGGGGTTCATCCGGAGCAGACTCTGAAACTAGCCGCAGTGACTCAGACTCGGCTGAAGAGAAAGAAGCGTGTCTTTGTCACAAGTGTCAAGCCATGTCTTGTCTTGCTTTTTTGCCATTACTTACATCGTGCCACGTGTTGCTGGGCCTGTCATTGATGATCGTCTCTTGATTGATCCTTTCATTCCGAGATTCCCGAACGGGGCGCCGATCATTGGAAGCAACTCTACATCGGATCAAATTTACGGGCCGACAAGTGTAAATCGAATCAGATCAGATTGAACAAGAAAGAGATCCCTGCTAAGCCCTGCTGCTAGTGGTTCCGCGGGTCTCGAGGATGGACTCTGCTCGCTTAATTACAGTTGCGAAAGCGAGATAGGAAGAGGTCCCCCGTCTCCCTGCCCCAGTTCTAGAAGAGAAGTTTATCGCAAGCCTCGTGCGATTATCAGTCATAAAAGGGGAAATCGAGTTGCTTTTACGCAGTGGGTTGGCTTGGGGGTCTGTGTGCGCGGTGGGGGAGAGGGAGCTAGCATGAGAGGAGAGACAGAGTTGACAGACACGACCCCTGAGCAGAGAAAATCTGCGGATGCCGCTAGTCGAGGTACAGTCAGTATATGTGGTGGGATTGAGATGGCTTTTATCGGACCTACAAATTGTCCAAATTGGCACACATGACCGGCCGGTGAGTATGCTATATAAGTTGTGTTATTCTTGGCCACAAGTACGTTGGCCGAACAAAGCAATTCTCTGACCAATCGATCCAACCACATGATCCATTGCTCATGTCACTGCATGAAACGATCTCTGCATGAACCTCGAGTGGCAAAGAGAGAGTTCGTTCTCAGGGGCTCGACCCGCCCGCCATCTCCAACAGGTCCCCCTCTGTGTCAACCGTGGCGACTCGTTGCTTTTTTTTTTACTAGTTTCCTTGATCAATCTCCTGCAGTGTCACATTCTCGGCTAGAGTCTACTGAATCGATGGCAGACGGTGGCTATGTTTACACTTCAGCCCAGAACAACATACGGATCCGGCCGAAAAAACGGACTTTGGGGGCTTTATTAAACTGTGCTCCTAGCACCACAAGACTAAGACTAAGACCCTGTCCTTTCCAGTTTCATCCATCATCTCCGGCACTTGAAAATGGTCGCTCGATCTATCAGCGCCGGCTTCACCGGAGTTGACCTCGATACAAGAAAGTCCAGTTTTTTTCGCGGATCCTAGAGACCGTTCCGCGACGGTTGGGCTGGGCGATATCTCCATTATTCTGGGGGGCTTTATCCTGTAGTAGAGTCTTGGTAGAGAGAGAACTTCCTAAAATGAAGCACAAGAGCGAAGCCATCCGTTGCGTTGCACTGCAAGGGTTTCGATAACGGACGGGCCAAGAGCTGTAAAGTAGGGAGAATACATCCTTGCTCTTCTGTCAATGCTGCTGTCTTGTGCCTGGCTTTAGCACATGTAGATCCTGCAACGCCCACACTTTATTAAGGGATCCCCCGGATCAGCAGCGTATCCTTGCTCCCCGCTGGAACGAATAAAAAGTACAAAAGTCGAGTCCTCCCTTGAGCACCAAGCCACCTTGTCTACTCATCCTGTCCAACTACCTCTCTGCTGTCGTTGTCCAGCCGCCAAGATGAAGTCCCTCGTTTCCTTAGCGCTCGTGTCTCTGACAGCCATCGTTAGTGGCGTAGACGCTACCACCGCCAAGTGTCGCTGTCTACCAGGAGACGCTTGCTGGCCATCTCAGAGCGAGTGGAGTCGGTTGAACAAGACGGTTGATGGACTTGTCATCAGAACCGTACCAATTGGGTCGCCCTGCCACGATCCTGATTATGACGACGAGGCTTGTGCTGCTCTGCAACAAGCCTGGCGTCTGCCCGAGACTCAGTAAGTCGTGATAGACTGATAGTACGACCCCGTATCAGATGAGGCTTGGCACACTAACACTCGATAGCATCGACTCTTCATCTTCTGTGATGCAGCCCTACTTCGCCAACCAGAGCTGTGACCCCTTCTTGGCACAGTCTCGGCCTTGCACGCTTGGCAACTATGTCAGCTACGCTGTCAAGGTCTCGAATTCACGTCACGTCGCTGCCGCCGTGCGATTCGCTAGTGATCATAACATCCGTCTGGTAGTGCGCAACACCGGCCATGAGTAAGCCTTTCCCCAGGACTAGTCGGCAATTAAGCTTCTGACATGGCAAACCTAGCTACCTTGGGCGATCTACCGGTGCTGGCTCACTCGCCATCTGGACACACCATCTCAAGAGCACCGAGGTTGTTCAGTGGGCTGACAAGCTCTACAAGGGCCCTGCTCTGAAGCTCGGCGCCGGTGTTCAGGGCGCTGACGCTGTCGAGTTTGCCAATGCCAATGGCTTGACTGGTGTTTCCGGCGAGTGCCCTACCGTCGGCCTCGCTGGCTTCACTCTTGGCGGTGGCCACTCTGCCCTCAGCACTAGCTATGGTCTCGGTGCTGACCAGGCTCTCGAGTACGAGGCCGTCACTGCTGCTGGCCGTGTCGTTCGGGCTTCATCTTCCGAGAACAGTGATCTCTACTGGGCTCTGAGTGGTGGCGGCGCTGGAAACTTTGCTGTCGTCACTTCCATCACTGTTCGAGCTCACTACACTGACACCATTGGTGGTGCGACTCTTGCACTCCCTGCAGGTACCGACCGGGAGGCCTTCTACGCTGCTGTCAGCAAGTTCCACGAGCTTCTGCCTGCTATGATCGACCAGGGCCCTACTGTTGTGTACTATGTCACTGGTGCTGTTCTCCAGATCAACCCCATCACTCTGGTCAACTCGACTGGTGAATACGTCCGCGACAAGGTTCTTGCCCCCTTCACTGCCTATCTTGCCGAGAAGGGTCTCAGACATGCTGTGTCGTACACCACCCTCAGTTACCGTGATCACTACGACACCTACATGGGCCCTCTGCCCAATGGCCACATCGAGGTTGCTGCGTTCCAATTTGGGGGCCGTCTCATCCCCCGTGATGTCGTCGAGAACGACACGGCCGCTTTCAGCAAGGTGATTCGCGACCTCACTTCCAAGGGAGTTATCTGCGTCGGCAGCAGCGGTACCTTCAAGGCCTACCCAGGTGCCTCCAACGCTGTTCACCCTGCCTGGCGCAAGGCCATGATCTCGATGCAGATTGGCACTATCTGGGACGGTCTGCGATGGGACGATATGTTGGCTGATCAGAAGCGCATCACCAACGAGTTCATGCCCCAGCTCGAGGCCGTCACTCCTGGTAGTGGTTCTTATATGAACGAGGCCGACTTCAACCAGCCTAACTGGAAGGAGGTCTTTTACAGCACCAACTGGGACCGCCTCCTGTCTATCAAGAAGAAGTGGGATCCCAAGTCGCTGCTTTACAACCATATGGGCGTTAACAGCGATGTTTGGAAGGTGGCTGCAAACGGCCGTATGTGTAGGGCCTAGTGGACTTGCAAGATTCCACGAAGCAAAGGCCTGATGTGTATAACGTAATACAATTGTATATAGCATAGCGATGGAGCATTAGTGTAGAATATATGCAAATCCTTGTTGATTGATATTTTGATCAGGAGTCAGCGCTCAACTGTCGGCATGGTGTCCATGCTTGATCATGGTATAAGTCTTTATCGAGAAATCCACAGAGGACCTCATGGAGGCCGTGATAGCTCTTGTGGCTTCGTAGATTGCGTGTAGCCCTGCCATCGATGACCGTATAGTTGATCGGGAGTTTATCTTTACTTGTAATTAGTAAAGGAGTATTTATCTTAATAGTCAGAAGTATATTGAGATACTATTCATGATGGTTCATTATCCAATAAGAAGATGAGTGTAAACAACTATCAAAAATCAGATGTTACTTTAAAGGGGAGCTATAAAGAAGCACAGCATAGTTCGAAAGCCGGTTGTCGAAACAATACAACGGACTCTGCTGTGATGCGCCATACCAACAACGCCTGGCTTTCAGGAATACCGCTTCCAACTTGTATCGTGCCATCACCAAGATCGAACTATTTCCTAAAGAGTCTCGTCTCTCGATTGACGACCGAGCAAAGTGAATTCTTGGTCTGAACTAGATCTTGGGGGAAGGCCAATACTTGAAGTTAAGGAGGCCGACTGAACAAGGCGAAGCTGGATCCCGTCAACTGATGCCGCAGACGAACGACACTTGGACAAGGTCCTCGTAATAGCATCTTTCCATATTAGTAGATGACTGAATCGAATGGGTTAGAATACACTCACCCCACCAAAGATCAGCCGTGCTGGCGACTGGAGTCAGCAGTAGTACCAGTGCGACAATTTGTCCGAATCCCAGCTCATTCTCTGCGCCCATATCCTCCTCGGCCATACAGCTATGTCCTATGTTTCGATATTGGAAGGCATCGTGTACACTCCAGATAAAGAACCCTAGGTTGCCAATGTTGCAGCACAGCGGTTCCCAGAACATGGCATGTAGACAGACAAGAATGAAATAAAGGAACCCGGAAATGCCCCGGAGACTATATCTGAAGAGGTAGTGCTGGCCAGGCCAACCTTCCAGTGTCAATGACCACGCTCCTCGGATAGCTGTTGTGATATATTGATCCGTCAATACCGTCAAAGTTGGCGATAGGTACAGCGTCTCAACGATGATGCCTCCAATGCTCCAAAAGAGAAGGAATATAGACGCTCTAGCCACTGCATAACTAAAATCCCATCTGAGATAAGGCACCGGTGGGCCATACTCGTGAATCTTTTGAGCGTAAAAGAGTTGGTCATCCATCTCTCGGTATCGGTGAATGATCAAGCCAAACAGAGCCCATGTGAGTACAAGGCGGACAACTCTCTTGGCACTATTGCCTTTCACCGCGTTTACAGACCTTGTGGTCAAAAGGCTGAGAGAAGAAGTGATGAATCCAAGCCAAGCCATTTCGTCGCAAAGATGGAAATGCGCAACGACGATGTCGTGCTTGCTCATAGCCGCAGCGATGGCAATGCCCATAAAGAATTGCGTATCAGCCAAAGCGGATACGATCATGTCTAGTGCGCCGTACGTCAATGGATGGTAGTTTGCCTCAACCCATCTCCGGGCGTTTGCGAGGCTCGGATCGATTATGCGGTGACCGTTGTCATCGGTCAAGGGATAGTCTTCCATCCATGAAGTTGGCTTGAAGAATTGTCTGAGAGCCATGTCCTCTTGGTCGCGCAAGATCTGATAAAAGGCAAGTATCATGGTAGTGAGCCCTATGGTGATGAAGGAAGCAAACACGCCTACACCCGCGATATCTGGATCAGGCTGTATCGTGCAAAGGGCATTTCCCTCGTGGTCGGACAAACCACAATACCTTGGGTAGGAAGAGTTGAGAGTAGCGGAACAAGCCATGTCATGTCAACCGAGTAGACGAGCGATAGTCCGATTTCAAGGCGGTTGGGTCAACTACCCAGGCTTGAGTGATTTCCCTTCTCTGCCCTTCCAGAGCCTGCCTTATCACTAGCAACTAGCAACTAGCAACCTGGATCATGTAAGCAGATGGCGTAATGACATCAGCGGCAGATAGCAGGATGGGATTGCTATGGATGGAGAGAGAACGGCATAGCTCTGCTCACAGGTCTGCATAGCCAGTGAGAGAAGATGTGCTACCAAAGATACCATGAGCCCCTCTGAGGATACATCTTTAGACGAAGCTATTCCCAATAATAAACCCAAAGACTTGACTTGTCCAGTCCAAGTGGAGAAACGCTAGGTCAATATGTTGGCCGTGTTCCGCCCGAGTCTTTCTCCGCATTTTCTCCATCATCAAATCAAGGCTATATCTCACGACAACCATTGACATCACCATGGCACCTATTTACAAGATTGCTCTTGTTCAGTTTGAGCCAAAGGTCAGTTGTAAAAACCTACCTTGTCACAATTTATGCTAGACATGATGGACAACTGGAGTTGCTGATCATCGTTCAGTAGCCCATCGTCATTGACCAAAACTTTGCCAAGTCGGAAAACTACCTGCGATCGGCAGCTTCTCAAGGATGTGACATTGCCATCCTCCCCGAGTTTCATCTCACATCATGGGTTCCCGAGCACCCGGACTTTGTATCAGCAAGCAAGAAGTCGACTGGTTACCTATCCAAGTATCAAGATCTAGCTCGAGAACTCAACATCAACATTGTACCCGGAACAATCTGCGAGGTCCATCCAGTTGGCGAGGGAAACGATGAAGAGCTGCGGAACATGGCCTACTTTCTCGCCGCCGGGACGGGAGAAATCAGTGGCTCTTATCAGAAGAAGAACCTCTGGCATCCTGAGAGACCTCACTTGACCTCATCGACCCACACGCCTCATACAGCCTTTGACATACCGTTAGAACATGCCGATGGTCGACCTGTACGCGCTGGCATGGTCATCTGCTGGGATCTCGCCTTTCCAAAAGCCTTCAAAGCTTTGGTCAACGACGGCGCAGACATCATCCTCATCCCTTCGTACTGGTTCATGAGCGACGCTGGTGAGGAAGGCGGCGATCTGAATCCAGATGCTGAGAGAATCTTTCTCAACAGCACGCTAACCGCGAGGGCGTTTGAGAACACGGCAGCCGTCGCATTCTGCAACGCGGGTGGGTTAAGTTGTGTCAACATGCCCATCTTGGGCCCCCTCGGCAGGATTGAGGTTGGAGAGGAGAAGCTGGAGGTTGTGGATGTTGACCTCGATGTGTTGAGGATCGCCGAGGCAAATTATAAGATCAGGATGGATATGAAGAGTGAGGGATGGCATTACAGGTACGGCATGAACACGGGTTCAGAATGAGAGAGGTGAGCATAACTATGCGTATAGTACTATCCCATCCAACGTTGTCTTTCATGATTGGTCTTGATAAAATGTTATTTCCATTTGATCAATCTTGAACAACCATGAAAGAAGGCCATTCTGTAGGAGGAATATAAGCGTGATCTTTGAATCTGCTCACTCACCAAGCGTCATTTGTCTAGGGGTTAGGATTCAACTCTTCCAGCGTGAAAGGTTGAGGCTCTTTTTTCCTCTGCTGATGTATTAGGTTCCCTACTTCTCTACTAGGTCTTGTTCTAATCTCGTAGGTCCCTGATGAGGTGTCGTGGCTATGAATACCTAGGATATCTTGCAAAAGGAATGGGAGGATGTGATACAGATAATTCCCATCACGCTGATGGCACTTCAAGTAGAACAATTGCAACAAAACTGAAATTTAACTTGGTCTACTAGTCAGTGCCCTGCACTGCTACGTGTCGAGCTGTGTAAACTGCACCAAGAAACACGTAGTGCTTCCAGTGATTGGGTTAAGAATCTTTACGTTGTTGGCATTTTGATATTAGGTCGAGTCGTTGGTTGAGATGCTTGATCTTGTGGTGAATGACACGTTTAACAATGACAGAAAACAAGGTTCTATATGAGGGGAAAGTTTTGCTGACGTTTATTATGATAACAGCTAAAAGATTTGGTAATACCTACTTAAGCATTTATATTTATGTATACATACATATTGGAAAAAGAAACGTGTTCTTTATCGACGGAAAAACAACACACCTCTTGGGCGTCGTTCAGTTCCGCAACATCTGTAGCGGTTTTATACCAACATGAAAACATGCTTTTAACGACCTTGGTCGTTTTGCCGTGATATGCTGGTCAGACTGAGCCTTGCGGGTTTGTGCTTTGGCAGGTTGTGCCTTGGTTGGTCGGCCAAGTTGTTGTATTTCGTCGTTGAGGCCGAGATAGTGCTTGCTGTTGCGAAGCAATGGTGTTGGCTAAGAAATAGTAGAGTTACTAGCAGCTCATCAAGGTTTCGATATTCACATGCCTCCTGACTCAAGTCTCTTTTCGGCAGTTTGCAGGCCGATGGTATGGGCATGGTGATGGCGTCGGAGTGGTTGCTGGCACCAATGACCTTGAGAGAATTGATAATGTACCAGGCTAGCTTCAGTAGGTAGAGTGAAGTGTACATGAGTAAGTAGCTAGTCTCTTCGCAAAGTGTCCATCTGTCATTGTTCTCAACACCTACAGTCTTCTCATCAGATTGGCTTTGATATTGAAGCCATGCACACGTAAAGGCAATGGCCAGCGTCCCTCGTCAAATGTCTTAGGACAAGACATTGAATTGCGTTTACAACAAGTATATTCAGTGCATCGTCTCGTATGAGACGTCAGCTCATAGACGTATCGTCAAACCCTTCTGGCAGCTCCGCATCTCCTGGTTTATATACATTGGCTACTAAACGAGCCGGGCCTAGACAAGTCTTCCAACGGTGACCAATAATATTATTGAGATTGTAAACATCATCACCTTGATGGTCACAGGCTATGATATTATACCTTGATGAGCAGACTCACTATGGCGACGGCGGTAAGAGAAACTGTTGTGCAAGACAACAAAATAGCACAAGTACCAGCCTTTGATAGACGAACTTGCTCTATATAAGCCGTGTTTCCCATCTTGTCCTCCAATTTTCTTTTCCCACCATCTTCTCCCCCTAATACTCAATCATCTCGCATCCAAAATGGCCAAGCACAGGGGTACAAGAAGCCACAAAAAGAAGGCTTCCAAGAAGCCAGGCGTTCCTCCAAAAGCATTGCCAGTGACACTTCTCTCTGGATTCTTGGTGTGCTCACCTCGGCATCTGGTATTGGCCTGGGGCTAACGGTGTCATCTAGGGTTCTGGAAAAACAACCCTCCTTCAGCACATTCTTCGGAGCAACCATGGCCTTCGCATTGCCGTGGTGGTAAATGATATTGGAGCGCAAGTCTTGTCTCGTCCACATGGAAACCTCTTGTGACTGACCGTCATCAGTATCAACGTCGACGCCTCCCTCATCAAGCAAACCTACCACGTCTCCAAGACAGAAGAGAAGGTTGTCGCTCTCCAAAATGGGTGCATCTGCTGTACTCTCCGTGGCGACCTTCTCGAGGAGCTTGTCCGTCTTGCTCAGCTACAAGAGTTCGACTACATCATCATTGAGAGCAGTGGTATCAGCGAGCCTGAGCAAGTCGCCGAGACGTTCGACTCTCGCTTGGCTGAGCAGATGGACGCCATGAGTACGCTTGAAGGTGCCCCCGGACTGGATGAGGACATGATCAAGGTCCTCCAGCAACTGTAAGTGCATATTCTCTCCCACTGACATGGCGAGGACGCAGTATTCACCGTGATCCAGCAAGAACGCTGGCGGACTGGAAAAGTTTGCCCGGCTCGACACGACTGTGACGGTCATTGATGCCTTCACCATGCTTCACGACTTTGACACGAGTGATCTGCTGTCATCCCGTCGTGATGATGTTACACCAGAGGACGAGCGGACAGTCTCGGACTTGATGGTGGACCAGATCGAGTTTGCGGATGTCATCATCCTCAACAAACTCGACATGGTACGTTGTAGTACACCTTGTTGTTCCGGCCAACTAGCTGGCTAACCAACATTCCAGGTCGACGAGTCGACCAAGCCTCGCTTGCTTGATTTGATCAAGAGGCTCAACCACCGAGCCAAGGTCCTCGAGTCGACCTACGGCAGGGTGGATGTCAACGAGATTGTCAACACGGCCATGTTCAATCTCCAGGTTGCCCAGTCAGGCTACGGATGGCTCCAAGACCTCCATGCCATGACTGTTCGTGAGGTACGTTGACGTTCAGTCCAACATGTTCAGGTGGACAGGTTATGAGACTAGAAAAAATATACATGTACTTACTCTGCGCAGGTCAATGGTCGTAACGTAGTTACGCCAAAGCCCGAGACCGAGGAGTACTTGGTGCGAAGCTGCATCTACAGCAAGCATCGGCCATTCCACCCTCGCCGTCTGTGGGCTCTGCTGTACGATAAGTTTATCCTACAGCTTGAGCACCCCGACGCAGAAGGTGGCGAGGAAGACGAGGAGGAAGACGAGGACGGGGACGACCTCGAGATGGTCGATTACCAAGAGGAGGATGAGACGACCTCACAAGCTGAGGCCATGGATCAAGACGCTGAAGAGTCATCATCTTCAAGAGGTAAGCGTTCTGGCCCATCGTCTCCTCAAAGCTCGCACTCCACCGTCCAGACCGTTCCCTCGCCAGCCGGCAAGCAAGAGTTTGACGAGGATGATGAGATGCTCGAGCAGGGTGATCTCTTCACCCCATCCAACGAGGTCATCCTCGAGACGAAGCGCAAACACCCCATCTTTGCTCGTCTGTTCCGCTCCAAGGGCGAGTTCTTCCTAGCAACGCGACCTCATCGCGCTGGAGACTGGTCCCAAGCTGGTGCCATGCTGACCATGACTGGTGGGAGACCATGGTTCTGCACGTTGCCACCGGACGAGTACACGACAGGCGACGACGAGGTTGACAGCCTTGTCCAGCACGACATCCGAAAGGGTGGTGAATGGGGTGACCGTCGTCAGGAACTCGTCTTTATCGGAGAGAAACTGGATCACGAGGCGCTGGAGGAGATGCTAGACAAGTGTCTGCTCACGGATGGGGAGCTTGGCAAGTGGGAAGCTGTTATGCGGGATGATACCAAGAACGAGGAGCAGAAGCGGGATGCTCTGGAGGAGTTGTTTGAAGATGGGTTTCCAGACTGGCCAGATGATGAGGAGGATCACGAAGGACATGATCATTCACAACCTGTTCCCAAGAACCTACGGTCGATAAAGGAGCATCTTGCGGAAGTAGATTAGCGTTTGCAAGTAATCAATAGAATTCGATTGTGTAGACAGACTAGACCTTGAACGCCGTAAGATCCTAAACTCCATGCCAAGTCGAATGGTTCGTGACGGGGAGACTATCTGTTAGTTCTTGTAGGTCATTCAGTCCTTCGCAGGCCATGCTTGGTTTTTGCTCTCCCCCATTGTTTAATCGTCACCAGGTCCATCGCCCATGATAGCAAACGCCGCATCAACCGCCTCTCTTCCCAGAAACGCCAGAACCTCTCCATCTTTGCCCATCGAGATGCTCCCCTCAGCCCAGCCTTTGATCAACGACCTTGCATACCAAATAGCCAAGTGCTTGTTGAACCTGTGAATCTTTACCGTGCAAGACCGTCTGAGCCCCATCCTGAGCTCGGTCATCCAGTCCACATCTTCCCAGCGAACGTCAGGTCGCTCCATAGGACACAACAAGTCCTCTTGAGCCAGAGCTACACTTCGACGGGGCTCTGTAGTGGAGAAGCTGATCTCGAGTTGAGCAGGTCTGCTTCGATAACTGGCCACGCCATAGACAGGAGTGTCGCAAGCGGGAGAGTCGACGCACGACGCGCAGGAGCGGTGACTGGTTGGTTGACCTAGATGGGAGAGACAAGTAAGTCAACACCAACTGACTGTATACAGATGTACAAGCGTCGATCTATGATGACATCTTACTGCAGATATTGCCGACACTAATGTACTCTCGAACGACAAAGTCCATGATTGGTTTGGCTAGCTCCCGGGTTGCGTTCCCCGTCCACTCTTTGAAGACAGCGTCTAGAAAGTCCTCCATCGTATCCTTGGTCGAGCCTAGAGTCGCATCTGGGTCCGTCGCGGTTCCACAGGCGTGAAGTATCTCAAAGCATCGTTTCAACTCGGGTTCGTCGAGGTCATCGGCTGTGGTGATGGAGCGAGGTTCGCGAAGCATGTCCTGCCCGAGCTCAAGCGCGGTAAAGAGACGTTGTCGTGACTCGGCGTTGGATCGAGGTTCAGGAGAGGGACTGCGGCTGTCGATCAGTATCGTCTCTGAAGAGTTTTCTTCTCGCTTAGAAACACGGTTGGAGACACAGTCCAAGGTGTGCGGCCATGCTGAGAAGCATTCGGGAGGACGTAGAGCTTCGCGGTTGAAAGAAGGGGCTGCGGAGGATGATGCATACATGATAATGTTGCAATCGATGTGGAGGAGACAGAGATGTCACATCTGAGCAAGTGCTGCTTGAAGAGATATGTTCAAACTTCAAGAAATTGCTGCAGTGAATCATCGCGGTCATAGTTGAGGAGGCCATTTGCCCATGCGCCTGGGCACCTCGACTCAAGATCAAAGAGTGTATACGCTTGAGCGGGATGGAACATCAACTTGATTTAGCTCAAAGTAAGATGCAAAGACAAAATTCATTGCTGAATGAAACAGACACAAGCATTAAAGAATCAACTATTCCACAGCACGAAACGCAACGCAACGCAACGCTCGGTAGTCCGGGCCCCTTTGGAACTGCGACTAATCTGGGCATTGTGGGCACCTCGAATAATAATAAGCGCAGGCACGGAAAAGATGATAAAGTACTTTTTAGCGGCCAACGGCCCATGCGAGTTAGGTATCGAGCATAATTTGGTCGGGCAGCTTTGAAGCCCTGCGTGAGCGGTGGGTAGACCTACAACCTGAGATTCATCACACAGGAAATACAACACGCGTTCAATGCTAAATGGATATCTCTCTCCATGGACTGAAAACCTCTGGACTTTGTATTTGATGATGATCTGAAACCTTGTTGAAAGAGCGTTCCCCTACGCACAGTACAGCACTTATCCTCGGCCCGTACTACCCAGGGGCTCGATTCCAACGCTGGCAGAAACTCCTTGACCGTTCAGAACGACTGGAGGGCTCCATCTCCGCTTATGAAGGGTGCTTACTGGGTAGGTCCCTGGATCATGTCACCCAAAGAACACGTTGATTTCCCAATTGGCTGAAGTGACTGGTCAGTCTGATAGATGAAAAGGGTCCTATGATGCACAGGATGGCTAGCAGACTATTCCACGTTCTATCCTTGATGGAAACATTGGTCAGCTGTTGGGGAGCGGATACGCATACCTGCACAGCGCCATACTGGTCAATATAACGGCCGCGATAAGAGTTCCAACCGGGACGGGGTCGCGCTGGGAACCATCAAGATCGATAATGTGATGGTGAGCACGACAGTGGATGTAGCAAAGCATGCGATGCTAGCTTGGGGACCATACATGTCTAAGAATGAACAGTACACCCTCAGCGCCCTGTAGCCCGGACCGAGGGGGTATAAGAATACCAGGCTGGTCCTGACAGCGAATTTGCGTGAGACGACCAGTCAAGTTTTCTTACACCCCGAGGCTAGCCCAGGCATCGTAGCATTTCATGTAGCTATCTAATCGGATACTGTACTCGGGTTGCATCGAAGCCACTCGTTTGTGAGATGAGGTGATGGTGGGGGGGGGGGGGGATTTGAAAGACTTTCATCTCAGATCCAGCTAAAGAATGACGGCTTGATCCCTCTGCGGAGGAACAAAGGGCTGCAACAAGCAAGTTCTCTTTACCCTTTATCGCAAAAAGTTACTCCATGATCCCTCGAGCAGCATCCGCCCTTGTCTGCCGGAGTCCAAGCCTGCAGCAACGTCGTGGGCTTTCTTGCTGAGGACCAACAAACGACGCAAGTGCCTCGTCATAGGATCAGAAGATCAACTGATTGAAGGGAGAATGAACAAGCCATGGGTCTTCTGGGAACCGAATTGTGGGCTTGGTACATGGGCAGTCAGTCACAAGGCACTCGAGTGCCGGTTCTGAGAGAAGCGAAGCAGCCTCCAAGAGATGATGTCAAATGCAGCCACACATTACGTACACTATAGGCCTACAAGTCCCTCATGATGCAGATAGAGATGCAGAATACAGAAATGTACAAGATACAGTAGACAGTAGCAAAGACCTTGTTGCATTGTGCCTGTGTGGAGAGTAGTCAAGAGTGAGTGGGAACGGGAGGGAGATAGAACACCAAAGGAGATTTCCTTCCGAGTAGTGTGCAAGTAATATTAGTAGAGACGGAAAGAAGAAGAAAAAGAAAGGCCTCCCTCGCTTCTTTTCCCATTTCTGCAACGGCTCAGATAGCCGCGTGCTGAGGTTGCGCTGGAGTTGATATTGGAGGAATGGTGCGTCAGCATTGTGCTTATCTACTTTTCTATATTGTCGAGTAGTATAACTCTTTGTATCGTCTCGTTGTCTTTTCTTCCCTTGTCTGTTCTTCGTTCTCACTCTTTGATGTGCGTGGCTACGTGTTGTGACTGTCTCTACCTTGAGCCTAACCTGGCTAACCTCCCATTCCCTCCCCTGCTACGCTGGATACTCAACTTCCAATCACATTCCACGGATGTGCTCCAACGAATCGTATCCAGCGGACAGAATTCCGTTGACCAGGGGCCAATGAGAGACCTGAGCTGTCTCTGGTCCCCTATCACCAAACGACGCCCCCCTCTCTTCTCTCCTACTCCGTCTTGACCATTCTCCGCTCCCACCTTCATTCTCTTTTCTTTGTTTTCTCGCCTGCTTTTTAATGTTACTTGGACCTAGTCTTTCTCATGGCTCCACACTCCCATACCCCCCCTGGCTTTGTACGAAGGGTTCTGGGGTTCACGCTATGTACAGTCCAGAACCTGCTGTTTGGTCTCACAACTGAAGGTTCACTTTTGTTTTCTCAATTCTAACTATCCGATTCGCCTCCATATCATCTGGTTGATTAGTTGGTTGGCTGGCTGGCCTGCTGCCATCAGCCTCCCACATGTAACATGTTTATATTCACGGCTCTTCTCAGAATTCACAGTATAACGCATCGATCGCAAACTTTTTCCTTTGATGGGGCTGCTATCTGAGCAGCAAGAACACAGGCTGTACGCGGTAGCTTCCACATCGTCATAGCCTTGTGTCAATATAGGCAGACGTTGAATGTGGTGTGCCCTACATCTCTCTCCCGCCACCAGAGCTCTCCCTAGATACTCTACTCTGTACAGGAAAGGCTGAGCCGTTGGATTGAGGCTCAAAAACACTCTTCCATTCTGCACAGTGTACACCATCCCAATTGCGTTTGCATGCAGCTGGCCCCAGCCCAAGCCCATTTCCCCCCTCTCCTCCAGCTGTACCTACTCGCCACTCTATACGCATTGCTTGTTTTCTCACTTGTGCTGAACTAAGCAACGGTTGCATCGGGTCCCGCCTTTTAGTTTTAAGTAGCAACTCCGCTCCTCGGGACATTTGCTTGAACCTTTCCATATCCACTCCAGCTGTAAATCTCATTGCATTTCTGGCCTATTAAGTGTTCTCGCTATAACCGAGACCACTGCACCAGTAGCAGCAATGGACACGGTCTACCCTGCCTTTCACAATGCTCCCCTTGACGGAGCACGGGACTTTGACGCATATACTCCTGCGCCAAACATCAACTTTGACCACACTGCCATGAACCCTTACGAAACACTTGCCCAAGGATCGTGGGGGCAATGGTGGTCTCCGGACCATGCTGTCCTGGCAGAATCTTCCGTCATGTCCGGCTCACAGGTCTCTCCGCAGCAAGAAGAACAGGGGTACAACAACTACACCTACGGATTCGAACCGTTGGAGCAGTGGGCTACGCCTGCTACTTCCACGCACAGCTACCCCATCACATCCCCATCCACCGATCCTACAAGCATAGACGCCACCCCTGGGGACTCGGAGAGCCGCCGAGGTTCCTCATCAGCCCAGAACGGGAAGCGAAAGCGCAAGAGAAGCACAAATCAAACCACCAGCACCAAATCTACAAGACGCGGTTCCACCAAGAAGAATGCCGCCGAGACAGGAAAGGCTGCCGTGAAGCCAAAGACCCGTAGCAACAAGTCCCGAAAGGCCTCCCTCGCTCAGCCAGCAGACGAACCATGCCCCGACCAAGATGACGAACTACTAGAGGATCACACTCGACGTGTCCAAGAGAGGAACCGGATCGCCTCCAACAAATTCCGCATCAAGAAACGAGCAGACGCCATCAAACTCCGTGCCGACGAGGAGGATATGGAACAAGCCAACCGCGACCTGTCGCATTGCGTGTCCGACCTGACTCAGCAGGTGTACGAGCTCAAGATGAGACTCTTGCAGCACACTGACTGTGGCTGTCACTTGATCCAAGACTATATTGCGAACGAAGCCCACAAGTTCATCAAAGACTTGGGCGACGGAAGACCACAGATGCCGCCGCAGCGCCATTACCAAGACAAGCAATGAGATCCCTGGCAAGACGCAAGCTTCTTTACGATTCAACGTCTCGATTGCGACCAAGACGAAGACGGATGGATAATCACGACACGATACGACTATAATGGGTCAGTATATACTCTACTAGACTTTTCTACAAAACGAGCGGGGGAGTACACGGTGCCGCGCCTGTCCAAGAACTAGTTTTTAGCGTCAGTTCTCTGGACCGTGATCCATTGTTTAATGTGCCTTTCTTCTGCGCGGGGATATTGCTAAAATGGCGTTTGCGCTGGCGGGCGGTTGAATCTTTGTCAATCTCTTAGGTTTAGATCCGTGGCAAGGTCATCGAATGGCGGACGGCGAATTCACAGCGATTCCCCTTGCCCCCAAGTCTCTACTCGTACGGATTTGCTGAACTGGCTGAGTGTGCTTTGAGGCTCCCAGGACTCGTAGACCCTTTTCTGTAGGATTGTGGCGTATTACTTGGAGCTTACCAAAAGATATAAAGCACTTTGCTACTATGGACGCTGACAGAATTGAGCTGCATGCTCGTCCTAGTTGACCTCGTATAATGGGTACAAGTTATAGCTACTTGGATTTGATCCCACAGCAGATTTTACAGTACTCACCAAGAGTGTCTGGACCCTGGACAGTCTGTCTGTACGCCCAACAACACTAGCTTTTCGATCGAATACAGCTCACAGCCGAGCCTTTGTTGATTCGCAATTGTGAATGAACCCTTCTCCCTGAATCCAACTTTATTCTCTCATGTTTCAGCTCCGTGAGGTATGAATGGCCACAGCTGACGAGGTCTCCTGTCATTGTTTATCCTCTGTGCGCCCCCAGACTAAATCCGGAGTCTGTCCATTCCTCCGTATTGGCTGGAAGAGTCGCAGCCGAAGCCACAGGGTTACAGCAGATCGGCAAGCATTGTGTCGCCATTTATCTTACATAGATGGTAGAATACTGTATCGGGCTTGAGGCTTGTTTGATGGAGGTATCATGACCCGCCACGCTGCTCACCACCATCCTAGTTCCTTACAAACCACAAGCCTCAGGGCATTGCTGTTGCTTGTCCAGATACTCAGCTCAAGCCATACTTCTGCAGAGTGACACTAGACGGATGCTTGACACGATTGTCAATACGAAAACCCCCCAGCAAGCTGAGTTGGCGGGAATATGCACAACCCATGTAAAATACTGTGCAGAGATTTACAACAACAGCCAATCATGGCTTGACGGAGGGTCCTCCGACGGGGGTCATACGTGGTAACCCGGGTTGTCCTCGAGTTTGCCTCTCCGCTGACCGCACGCCTTACTTGATACAGTACTGTACCCACGCAGCACTCATGGCCCGTACAAGTTGATGTAGATACAATGAAAGAGTTGTATTCGCAACGCTTAGTTTGTAACTGAGAATGCAGGTTATGGTACAGCCTGTGTGGCTGATAATACCTTCGGTATGCCGTGCTTGCGTTAGTCAAGTTGGAGACTTGGGATAGACTAGGAAAAGAATAGTCCTTGGGCATATGTATTGCAACCCTGTAACTAGAGTAAATCTGAGCACTTCTTAAAAGTTGTCGTGGCTCTAGCAGTAACAGGTTCGTAGTTCTGACGGACAAGCCGAAGCCGATCTTGCAGCATGGTGGCCGGTTTCGTATACCATACATGCTTTGAGTGGCTATACGTGAAGCAATTGTGTCTACCGGATAAATTTCCTACGACTCATTCTCTATCCTGGTGCTCCGGACATGAATACCCATATAAAACTGATCAGATTGATGTAACAACTGTGTAAGCTGGCTCATCAATCCGAGTATATAAGGACATGACCTTTCCTGTATCCTTTCCAGTCTTTCAAGGACTGTCGCTTTTCTATTTGATCAGTATGAATCATGATAAATCGCATGAAACTTGGCAACTAACGAATGGGTGCCCAGTGCCCCTGATCCACATGGCAGCGATATCAAGACCAACAGACAGACCCCTTTCGCATCGATCAGTCCGTGGGAGTACAGTGACGACACATCATTGAAGTCGAAGCCGAAGCCGAAAGAGGAAGAACTACGGCCAGGGAGATGATGAACAGAAAACCCTAGAGAGAGAAAGGAAAAGAAGAAGAGAGAAAAAGCCGGTGCTCGTCAAGCAAGACTTGGTGGATGAATTCGAATCCATGAGAGCGACGAACAGATGGGCCTACAACGAAGCCACTGCTAAATGTTACTTTTTGTTAACCAATACAATCGGATCGAATTACACCGCATCGCCCCGAGTCACGAGAACCCGTTGTCGAACGCGAACCAATCCATCCTGCCAACTCTTGCTCAACCAACCGCGATATACACAGATATAGATACAACCTTTCACCCTTGGCGCAGATTGAGACACAGTCGAACCAGCTCTACAGCCAAGTCAAGCACTTGGAATAATCACCGGAGTCAACAAGACTCTGGACGAGTAGCACTACGATATTTGCTTGTTATCCGGGTTTTCCCACTCGACTGAAGAGTTGGGCACGATAACTAACCGCTGCCACAAGTATCAAAGCACGGAGAGAGCACCTTTGGAAATATGTACTGCTGGCTTATAGAAAGAACCCTGCACCATGAGATTAAAGGGCAAACCTGTTCGTCCAAGCACGTAGGCTCCTCAAAGTCGAACGGCCCTTGGTCTTGAAGCGTGACAACATCCGGGCCTGTTGTCTAAACATGAACAGCACCAGCGGTTTACTACTGGCTTGGATCAGATACCATTGCAAGTAACTATACTGTATACAACAAGATGCATTCATCCCCACGGTCGCGGGGGCGGGCGTTGTGCCGTGCATTAGCTCCGGACGACGGACAGCTTGGAAACCGACCTGCATAGTGCATACACAGTACCTCCATAGCTGCAGTAGACTCGGGATATCGCTACATCTTCATCTTGACAAGTCTTTCCAAAGTGAGACAAGTCAAGGCACAGGATGGATCCCGCTTCCTGGACAGTCTAGTGCCCATTCGCCAGTCGGTCCCTAATAGGATAGTTTACAATACATCCGAGCCGCAAAAGCAACTAGTTGGTTTATTTGCTTTTCCTTATCCTCCAGTGACATTACGCTGATCAACCGGGGGAGTTCCTCCGCTCTGCTGCCAGCGTACGTGTGACGGGGAAAGGGTCTGACGATCTGCGTGAAGGATGAGCGCAGCTTGGCAAGTAACCTTGGCCAATCATAGTAGATCCGGAGTTCGTGCCCGGTGCCTGTGACTGGCTCGCAAGAGCTCCAAAGCGGCCATTGCACTCCTCCGTGGCTGTGGAATGCACAAACCAGGACGGTACAGTATGTAAATAGTGACATGGCGTGCAGAAATGCTGGGCCGTATTGTACATGAGTCTTGACTACGGCTCCAAAAGTAAGGTTCTGCGCGATGAAGTAGTTTACCGGCGCCAACGAATAGATGTGTATCTATCTATTCGCAAGCTCTCCATGCTTGGACCACCTGTCAGTCGGTATGATACACAAACCTGTTGAGGAGCAATCCATTGCAATCCAGGGGTTCAGGCTACGGCACACAACGTACATGCCAGCTTCCACCAACTATGTCTCGACGGTACTTGTAAGTGTGGATGCTGTGAATCCTCTCAGTCGTTTACAAGCTCGTCTAAGCAGCAGGGTATCATTGCTTCAACCTATCTATGTATGCACCTCTCGTTCTGCAATATCATGATGAAGCTGGATATATCACAGTACTTGTATACGGGCATTTGGTTTACTGAGGCAAAGCAAAACACCCTGGTCGCGGTCATTCGCTTCAAAGCCTCCAACTTCATATGCAGTCGGTTAAGCCTGTGATGTCACGGTTCCATAATCATCTCTCAAAGGGTGGCATATAAGATACCCTGGGCATCCAACAACGATCATGGTACCTTGGACTTGTTTCCTATCGACCAGCCATTGCACCTACTGACATGGGTGATTTTGCACCCGAGAAGAAAGATGCGAGAGTTACTACCAAAGAGAACTTCATCCACTCAACACCACGGCTTCGGATCCAGACCCTATGCGGGCATACCGAAGAGATCGCAGGTCCTCGTTGCGTGTCACGGTATGTATACTGTCGAGCAGCAGCACTCCTCCTCTCTGCTGACACTTGTTTCTAGGTTGTCGAAGACGTAAGATCAAAGTGGGTGACATTCGCACCACTTGTCGCTCCGGCCTCTAACCATCCGCAGTGCGACAATCAACGACCGAGATGCTCATCCTGCACGAGATCAAACCAAGAGTGCCAATTCGCAACGCCGTGCGGCGCATCTCGGCTACCAAGCATGGCTGAATTGTCAGACGCAGGTCGAAAGTATCAGTGTCTACTGGCCGTGGTCGAGATGATACGGGTGGTGGAGCACAATGAACTCGACGATATCATCCGCCAGATCCGAAGCGCACGGTCGGTCGACGAGTTTCTTGATAGTGCACAAGAGGCGACTCTATTACTGCCACTGAATCGAGCCGATATGGGAGATAGGGACGAACATGGGCAGCAAACATGATCCTGATGGAAGGATAGAACGCCCATATCTCGTCAAGGAAACGTATGCTTTGAAAGGAGATACGAACACGAAGAGACAAGATGGAACATGATCAACGTGGTTGGTTGTACAACAAGGAAACGAATCAACTCATCGCTAGATTTGAAGTTCTTTGGGAGCTTGACAGAAATACCAGAGCAGCCTTGGCGTAGGATATGCACCGCAAAGTGACTGATTATTCTCTACGACTAGATTCTATCTACTCCAGTCCCGAAAGGCCAGGCCAGTCAGTGCACACTTGAGCGATTCCTGTTGGCTGCCTGGGCAATAGACTTCACCGAGATCAACAACCGTGACGAGTGGCAAGATATATAGCAAAATGCCTTAGCAGTACAACGCCTCGGGTTGCCTTTCTGGGAGAGGACTCTGATGAATATCGCTATAACCGACTTGGAGGGAGCAGCAGAAGCGGAAAGTGAGTGGCCATGGTTGAGATGCAAATAAATACAGGTTGATATATATACAAGGGAAGAAGCAGGCTTGATGATGCACAATATCATACCATGTAGAGTACTTTCTTGTTTCCAGACATGCTGTAAATGATAATGGTCGGCATCTGCTGTGACATATTCCATTAGCGGGGCGTGATCGAGCCGACGCCAACTGCCGCCCTCTGAATAGACGCGACCAAGACGCGGGGTCTCCGCAATCTCTAGGGGGCCGGGCCGACGAGTATCCATATCCTACCAAGGTTAAGCACTGCTTGAGCCTCATATAAGATTAATCATATAGCTTATAAGCAGGATCAAGATCAGGATCGATTTGTGCTTTGGTTGCCGTTCATTCTTCATCTCTTGATCAGCTCCATCCGATCTGGTAACCCCAGCAACACGCACCTCTCACTCGCTCGCTCGCCATGTCGACAGAGACATCACAATCACAGCCTTCGTACGCTGGGCAACCTGCCAACATCCCCGGAGCAAACGTCTTTGACTTTGTCTTTGGCAGTCCCTTCCAGAAAGAGAGTGCATTCGCACCGCCCAGGCAGCGCATCGCTCAGATCCGTGAGCACCAGCCTATCTTTGTTGACCATGCAAGCGGTACGTCGTCGCCACGCCACTAGCCGGCCCTATATACCATACCATACAGCACCCCTTACTGACTTGTCAGATCGCCCTCTCACATTCTCCCGCATGAAGCGCGATGCTCTCACTCTAGCCGCCCATCTGCAATCCCTAGGTCTAGATCCCAATGCCCTAGAGAAGCTCCCCCCAACAGCATCATGTCCCGGTGGTCCAGAGGTCGCACCGGTGGTGCTCATCCAATTACCCAACTGCCTACCCTTTGCGACACTGGCAATGGGCGCCCTCGCCGCAGGTCTCACAGCAACATTGGCGTCTCCCTCGCTGACTGCTACTGAGCTTGCGTGGGTCATCAAGAACTCGCGACCACGCGTGTTATTCACGGCCAAATCTCTCCTCGGCACTGTCGAGAAGGCATTGGAGTCTCAACAAGATGCGGCGTATCGCGACAACGTGCGCGTCTTCACAGTCGATGTAGCCCGCGATCTTTATCCCCTCTCACCCGCGTCACACGCCGAAGACGGAGACTGGAAGACTCTCCTCATACCGACATCCTCAGCTCTCACCACCGCTCACCCCTTCACCTCCGAAGAGGCCAAGACACGCACAGCCATCATCCTCTGGTCCTCTGGCACATCGGGACGCTCCAAGGGCGTGCTCATCTCGCACCAATCCATCAGCTTCTCCATCGCGTCGCTCTGGCACGACGCGGATTTCTACGGCTTCCAGCAGCGATGGCTTGGCTACGTACCGTTCTACCACGTCTTTGGTCTATCAAACCTCTTCTTCCTCGCCATTGCTACCGGTTCAACCGTCTACACCATGCCCACGTTTAAGCTCGACACAGTTCTGTCTGCCATTCCCCGCCGGCAAATCACCTACTTGCACATGGCGCCCCCAGTAGCCGTGATGCTGGCCAAGTCACCCCTCGTAGAACCCTATGCGCGGCGCGACGCCCGTGGTCGCAACGCGTTCAGCAGCGTGGTCGCCGGCGTGACAGGCGGCGCACCTCTAGGCCACGAGGTCGTCGTCCAGGTCTTTGCAAGGCTCGGCTTCGTGGTCAGGCTGGGCTACGGCATGTCAGAAGCGTGCAGCATCGCAGTGCAGAGAGGTCTCAAGGAGAAGGACATGCACAGCTTCACAAACGACACGGGCAAACCTCACTGGGGCGTCGAGCTCATGATCGCAGCGTCAGGGGAGCCAGAAAACCCAGACGACCCAACCACCAAAGCCGCTCCGTTCGGCGCACCGGGCGAGATTCTCGTTCGGTCACCCGGTCTCATGAGCGCCTACATCCCCACCCAAGGACTCGGAAGCCCTGAGAAGCCCGACATGAGCGTCACGACCGAAGCGCTCACACCCGACGGCTGGCTCCGAACCGGCGACGTGGGCACGCTCGACACCGAAGGAAACCTCTGCATCACGGACCGCATCAAAGAAATGATCAAGGTGCGCGCCTACCAGGTCGCGCCGGCAGAGCTCGAAGGCCTCCTCAACAGCAGCGACGCCGTAGCCGACGCAGGCGTGGTGGGCGTGCACGACAACAGCGAGGCAACCGAGTGGCCGCGCGCGTACGTGGTAGCGACAGACGAAACCAAGTCGGAAGCAGATCTCAGGATCCTAGCGCAGGAGCTCAAGGCGTTGGTGGAGAGCCACACCGCGCGGTACAAGTGGCTCGTCGGAGGCATCGTCTTTGTCAAGCAGATTCCCAAGTCCCCCAGCGGAAAGATCTTGAGGCGCGTGATGCGCGACGGTGGCGTGCAAGGCTTTGAAGTGCAGCTGTACCAGCGCAAGAAGAGGGACCACAAGCTATAAGTGACTGACTGGCCAGCCAACTCACGTTGGACTGGGCGGACGGACATGTACGCACGCAAGCGAAATGGATGTAACATGGCAATTTTTCTTGTTTCAAAAATTTTAATTATTAGATTACACATCAAATAGAAAACCCTCGTCCGTGTTGAAACGCGTTGACTTGCTTTACCAACAGCTTACTAAAGCACGCATCGTGATTGGCTTGCCGCGCGAACAGGCCAGAAATGCCTAGATCGAATTCGACCTGGCTCTTCTCCTTTGGGAAGATTCGCCCTTTGTGTAAGCGGTGGAGAGACCGAGGGACGGTGGATGAGATGGCTATAAGACAGGCCTGGGAACGGCGGAAGAGAGGGGGGAGGGTTGAGAGATGCCGTACAGTCCTTTTGCTGTCTTTCTCTATCTTGCTTGTAAATCCGGCCTATCCGTACAATACAATACAATACCCATCTGTGTACAGATTATACTGTGGCAATTGATCCCCAAGAACGGTTACATTCACATTCACATTCACATTCACATTCACATCGAATACAAACCATCTCTCCCTTCAAAATGACACACATCACCTCAGAAACATCCCCCCTCCTCCCCTCGGAGCCCTCCATCGAGCGCACCATCTCGTACCAAAGCAGCCAGCACACAGTCTACGACCCGCCATCACTTCACCCCAGCACCAGCAAACATGAGCAATGCCATGTCGACTACAGCGACATCCTCCGCGACATCATCATCGGCTTCTCCGACGGCCTCACAGTACCCTTTGCTCTCACGGCCGGCCTTTCCAGTCTCGGCAGCGCCAAAGTCGTCATCATCGCCGGTCTCGCCGAGCTCTTCTCTGGAATGATCAGCATGGGCTTGGGTGCCTACCTCGCTGCTGTCACGGAGCGGGATGCCTACCATTCGCAAGCCGTCAAGAAGGCGTTTGCTGTGCAAAGCAGACCCACAGATGAGCGAACAGGTGTTTACGATGTGCTGGAAAAGTACAGCGTGTCACGCAGCGCCGCGACGTCGTTGGTCGATGAGCTATGCAAGAACCCAAGCGAATGGGTACGCTTCATGATGGACTTTGAGCTCAAGCTCGAGAAGCCCAACGTGCATCGCGCGTGGATCTCAGCCGTCACCATGGGACTGAGCTACTTCATCGGCGGCCTAATTCCCATGATTCCCTACTTTGTCATGCCGCGGGTGCGCGAGGCGCTCTGGGTCTCGATCGGCATCACGGTCGCGGTGCTGCTGGTGTTTGGCTATGTCAAGAACTACGTCGCGATTCGAAACCACCGGGCGGGCGTCTGGGGTGCCGTGCAGACACTGGTGATCGGTATGCTGGCTGCCGGAACGAGTTACGCGATTGTGCGAAGTCTGGATCACAATGATGCGTGAGGATAGAAGGATAAACGAACGGAGCTGATGGTGTGATGGTGTGATGGTGTGATTATGGCGCGACTGGGGCGTTGGTGGTGACGGCGTTTACGGCTCTTTCTTGGACAGGACAAAAGGCGGGCTCGAGCATGCCCTCGTGATCGGAACAGGTTGATTCCAGCTTTACATGGATGCGACAGGGAAGAAAAGCGGTGGTGGTTGCAAAGCAATATTCGTATTCATGACCGAAATGACAAGACTCTATTCCTCCCAAGGCCACAGATGCCTCGGCATAACCCATCCTTCTCCCAATATTCCCTTCCCACCATCGTTAGTAGTATCCTTGCTCACCAACACACAAGAAGCAGAACTGACCGGAGAGAGAAAAAAAGGTGAAGCCATCGCCCTCCCCAGAGTGATCGGAATTGAGTCATCCCACCCCCGCGAAAAGCGAGAGCAGAGATGCCGCGTATCGCACTTCAGTTTCTCCCAAAACAAGCCTCGCAAAGACTTTCCCATAGAGACAGCGTCTGGAAAGAACGCGCTCTGAGATTTCTGATATCGTTTGCAGACGTGCATTGACGCCAGGCCGTTACCGGCAGACCAAGCATTTCCTCGGCGCAGGACGCCAAGGACGTTGGTGGGTGTTGAGGCTTACTCCGAATTTCCCACATGCGTAAGAGGAAGATTTCTTCGAGACGAAGGGGGCTCTTCTTGTGAGAGACTCGTGGATGAGTCTCTCTGTTTGTAGCATGGAAACGCAGCGTTGGGGAGGGCGATGGCTTGAAGAGAGGAGAAAGATTGTTTGTGAGCGAGGCGAGAATTTTTATGTGGTGAGTGAGTGGTGAGTGGAGCCGGGGTTGATCCGGGTGTGGGTACAGGGTAAGCGAGGATTTGATCCATTACACAGTTTTATTTATAAACTTGGTAAACTTGGAGATGCTTTGGGGGGTTCTTGAAGACATTTTATGTGAATATTTGAGGAAAATCAAATAATGATGAAACGCTGGATGCTGTGGTGTAGTGGAAACAAAGGTCTGCTAGGTTGATCACAGCTATAGACTTGATGCAATATAGTAATTCTTCCGCTTTCACCCACCCAACATTGAATAACATCAGGCATGAACATGTAAGAAGAATGTCATCTTGTGTTTGTATTTGCAGACGAATTCTACAGTATCCTACCTTTCCCAAGGACTTCTTGAAAGATCTAACAAATGCAAAAGTGAAAAACTCGATCCAAAGATCCAAAGATCCAAAGATCAAAATCAAAACACAGGACCAAAGTCATTCATAGGAACAGGAAACATGCTAGGAACTCCAATAGGCGCATCTCCCGATGCTCTCTCAAAAGGGCAAAACACGACACTTCCTTCTTGTCTGTCCTGCTGTCCCATCAACGGACCCTTGATTTCTGTACTGGCCATAAGTTCTCGAACCTGAACCACATCAGCCTTCTTCGTGATGAGAAGAGTATGGAAGAGTAGATACACACCTTGTCCACTGCAGAGGGGTCGACGCCAGTTCTGCGCAGCTCATGCGCCATCTGGATCGCCACCGACGCCGTCACGGGGTTCTCATGTCCAATGGTGATCATGAGATCCATCAGTGCATTCATCTTCATCTCGCTGTCCTTGCTGTGCGAAGCGAGGCAGTCCTCGAGAAACACATAACTCGCCATGTATGCTGCGAATGCCACCAGCGGATTGCGAAACATGGCAGTAACGTCAGGCAGCGCAGCAACGATACCGAAGATAGCATCCGCCGCTGGGATCAACCGGTCCTGAGTGCCGGATATCACATCCATGGGTGTATTATACTTCCGAGCCCTCGCAGCACTGACACGATGAATGCATATAGACGCAGTGTGTAGCTGCAGATTTATAGTCGTGGCTTCTTGGCTGGGAGCGGAGGCGCGAAGCGAGTCAGGGAGCGTAATGAAAGCTGTGGCGAGGCCATTGTCTAGATCCTTGCGGCGTATCCAAAAGGGGCTGTTTTCGGTGTCTGTTGGGTTGGGATCTGGATGATCGTGGTAGGTATGGTCGAGACATTCGTAAAAGAGATGCGTGGCGAGGACACGGCCCGTAAAGTGTGAGGATTGAGATTTTATGCTGCCGTCTAGCATCTGCGTTACAGATATCGCTGGCTCTTCCATACCGAGCTGGAAAGCTTCCTCCGAGGCAGGCAGTAGTGTGTTGATCTGTCAATGTCAGCAAAACCTCTTTGGCTTTGCACCGGTATACCTCACCCGTTTGATATCCATCAGACTAGGCCAGCCTGTAGTGCCGCTTGTGTTCTTATCACCGCAAAAGACAGCCCAGAGTACCCTTCGTCTCTCCTCCTGCTCGCACCAGTCTTTGGGAGGTAGCAGAGTGGCGTTTTGGACCCAGGTGCTGTCGCCATCGAGCTGATGCAGACCCAGAATCTGAGAGAGACGAACCGACTTTGACGTGCTCATGGATGATCTAGAGAACCACAGATTCTGCACCTCGTAGTGTGACATGAGCACGCAGCATTGCGCGTGAGCCAGAGTGACAAAATGCTCTCCCTCGCCCTGATCTACTTAGCGAGTCAATTTCACCAGAATGGGGTCTACCACTCACCTTTTGTTCATCCGACTCTAGATAGTATCTCGCTCGGCGATAGAACGGCGCTGCGAGATGCTTATGAGGTGCCGAGATCAGTGCAGCCCTCGCCATGATTATGTATTGAAGACACATTGGCGGCTGCATATGAGGCGGTAAATAGAGAGAGGCGAGATAACGCGTTGGATGCACATATCGGGCTTCGTTGTGTACCTTTGTAAAGAAGATGTTCGTTCTATCGCCAATCAGACATGTCAAGAGGACCGTGTAAGAAGACTTGCAATTCTTCGATAATCTCCGGAGGAGGAAGCTGTTCAAAGCGCCCCGTCTCCGTGATTTTATCGGAGGCTTCAAAGGGTTTGAACGACTGATATCCTTCTTCTTGCGTCTCCTTTAGACGGAGTTCCAACTCGGCTGAAGCATTGTCAGTTCATCATCTCCTGAACAGAAATACACCACACCAAGAGGGCACTCACCCAGCCGCGACTCCAACTCCTTGACCCTCGGTCTCGTCGCAGTAATCACAGGCCGTTTCCGAGTAGCAGGGTATTGGCACTTGGCACCCGCGGCCGAGCAACGGCTGCATTCTGGATTGAGGCGATCGCACTTTAACTTGCGGTTGCGACATTCGTAGCATGAGAAGGGCATGAGGGACATGTCATTACTGGGGTCAGTTGAGGACGACGCCATTCTGGCTGGTGGAGGTGAGAAGTTGTCAGCTGTTGTTGTAGAAAATATACGTGGTTTTGCTCATTGTAAGTTGAAGACAGGTCGGGGAGTCGGATCAAGACACGGTCCCGCGATGGTGGGAGAGAGCTAAGAGAAAAAAGGACCTCGTAGGGCTGTAAGATACAGTGGGTCACGTTATTTACCATTCGCCACTTGCAAGGTTATAAAACGAGTAGACGAGTAGACGAGTTTAGAGGCAAGGATAAAGAGCCCACTCACATGATATTATATCACTAGACTGCAGGGAATAGGATCCCGCTTATGATGGATAGGTTGTTCACGTCGACGAGGAAGTTGGATTGAAATACCAAGCTGTATTTTGCATGATAAATAGATAATACCGAAGCGAATGTAGAAAAGATAGAAAGCACCCGCCTCTATGTGCAAAACCGATAACTAACCGTCAAGTAACCACGTCAATCCATATGTAGTTTCCTGCCACCATTCGCCATGTTGAATCCAGTGCTATAATCAAGGAAAGTGAACCCCCATGCAAATTCGCCCAAGACCACATTCAGCTTAGAAGCCACCGTTGGGGTTGGGGTTGGGAATGACCTTGCCGCCCTGCTCAACACCAGGAATGACTGACATCTCCGTCTCAGCAGCAAGTTCCTTGTGGCGACGAAGACTGAAATCTTGGTTGTCAAAGTTTTGGTTGATGACGCCAACCATGCCGTTCTGACAATGGTTGCCCATCTGCTGAGCACAGTAGTACCAGATAGGCTTGGAGTCGTCCTCGACCACAATCTGGAAGACATTGTCGGCCTGGCCTTTGGCCGTCTCAAAGTTGAAGCCAGCGAAGAAACCAGTGCCACCAGCGAGAGGCTCGCAGGGCTCTCCAAAGCTGGACTGGGCAATGGTGTGGTTTAGGGGGAGGAAGTGCCACTCGACAACGTCACCGACCTCGGCGACTACGTTATCGGGATCGAAGCGAAGACCGCCTAGGCCGGCGTTGACGGAGTGGGTGACGCCGGTGAGGGTGACGGTCTTGTCGGGATGGCCGCGGGTTGTCTTGGAGGGAGCTGCCGAGACGGCAGTGGCCAGGACGAGAGCGGCGGAGAAGATGTTGGAGAGCATTTTGATGGATGGATGACTGAAAGAGGACTTTGTGATTGTCAACGTGATGCGTGAAGAGGTGGAAAGATGTTCAAGTTGGTGCTGATTGTAGAAGAGGGTGAGATGATGATGAGAATAATGTAAACGGAGCGGACATTCCATCCCCATTATATACAACTCTAGCTCTATGATGCAAGTTTCATCTACCAAATTTGTAATCCGCACTCTCACCCTCACTTCACAGCCTTCAAAGTGACAGTTTCCAAAGTCCTCAGCACTTAGTGCCACCGCCGCCTCTGGGAATAGCAACTAACTAGCTGTCAACTCAGCCGCCCGAGAGATCCGGAACTGCTTCTCTCCGAAAGCTGAGGACCTCAGCCTGTACTCACCCAGGTATTTGCTGATTGGGCGACTGGACTTGGTTGCTGACCGTTTCTCGGCATTCAGTGAGATGGATGTAAGCCCAGCCCCCAAGCACTGCGCCTCAGAGTTGGTGTACTTGTGCCGTGAGCGTCGAGTTGAATGGAATTCTTATTTTTATCTTGGTCAAGGTATCGTCATTTAGCTTCACTAGCTTTATTGACTGTAGAAGTCAGCGTTTGAAATGTAAACCACGTGCTACTGCATAATGATAGCTTGCTGCCAACTCGTCTCTCTGCGTGACCAGCTGCTCACCCAGACATTCCCGTCCCTAACTATCCCACAATAGATACTGACACGCATGAGGCAGCTGTACTATTGACCGCCTGCAGATTACTCCCTAGCTGGCTGCTGCTTTAGAATAACGAATATCGCATCTAAAAAGAGTCGACCGCTGCATGGATCAGCCGGATGAGGCTTGGAACCTTGGCTAGTCTAGAAGCTCTAGTTAAATAAAAAATACACGTCCCACCCAGCGGCCATGATGAGACTAAGCTTGGGTCAGCAGCTTCTCCAGACGCATGGCCGATCTGCCCAGCTTTTCCTGGAGACATCAAAACCTGATAGAATTCTTCCCACCCTCGACTTGAGACGTAAGAGTTGGCGAAACATAGACGCAGCCGAACCGGATATCCATGCTGGGCACATTCATTCCCATATTAATGCAATCAGATGACATAGTACGTGTTTCCTTCATATTCAAGCCAACAGAGACGACCCCCGAATGGCGCGGGTGGACAGCGGCGCTGTTTTTGGCGGATGTACCAAAGTCCCTTCTTAGCACCGAGCGGAGAGAAGGGTCATCTTGCAAGAGAGGCAAACTCTTGAGCTTACGTATTGTCAGAAGTTGATTATAATACAAGCAACAGTTTACCTAAGCCACAGCCCCGAGACTAATTGTCTGGCTTGGGCAAGAAGTAATGATTTAAGATGGCTCTGGGATTTATAGTCAAAATGCCTGCTCTGCCAAGTCGGCTATGCTTTACTCTCCCCTGCATATGGCTGCAGCTTGTGAAGAGTGTTTAACTCTGCCGGGTTCGTTACGTGCGTAACTTGGATCTTCAATATTCACAGCGTCTACGCGTCACTACAGCAGACCTTTCTATACATGGCTGGCATTTTGTCACATGTATTTTGATAACTAAATAAAAAAAGGCGATAGTAAAGTATTATTACCGTGTGTGAAAATATTCAGGTATAGATGCTATCACAGAAGGAAATTATGTTATTTGCTACCATCTCATAATTCCACTTCCCAGGCAAAACATTACTCATTGTCGTCATACCTCTGTTTCAGTACTATTAAAGACATGATGCTACGCTGCAGCCAGTCAGCCGAGGTTCTATCATAACCGATAAGCGTAGATGGGATATCCGATCTCCAGATCTCACAAGGTTTAGGTAGTCTCGAACAACCTTGCTTACTCTCTCTCTAACCAGGGGCTGCTATGTATGACGGCAACACTTTTCGGTTGTCGGCAAATTTCACTTGGTCATTGCGTTGCTCCTTGTCTACGGAGCATACACGCAAGACATACAGATTAGTTACCTAGCCAAACAGGCTATACAAACTTACTTTATCCCATTCTCAGTCCGAAGTTGACAAGCAACATCTCAGCTGCTGACAAATTCCGTTATTCGCCAATGAGAACCGAGCGATGCTTGGTTTCGCTCCCCTACTTCCGGTCATGATTCCGCCTTGGGAAACCACTTTACCCCCTGAAACGGGCTATCGATCCTAGACAGGGGGAAATTGCGGAGTAGTTGTTCGAATTCTTCGGCAGTTGTAGCGGGATAGCTGTGACGCAATATCATGTATGTATAAGATGTTGGTCGCTGTGCGAATACTACGCAGCTGGAAAGCACTTACTCACCCCCTTTCAGCTTGTGATTCATCTCCAATCATGATCAAGTCTCAGATCTTGAAGGTGGCTGCCCTCGGCCTTCTTCATGCAACGGTTGCATCGGCTAGACCAAGTGTCGCCAAAGAGTACGACTACGTCGTGGTTGGCGCAGGAGCCGCTGGTCTCACCGTCGCCAATCGTCTGTCAGAGGACCCTGGTACGTCTACTCGGGCTGTTATACTCTGTAACGAGGATCAGTTTCTCATTTGACGTCTTAGCTGTGACCGTTCTCGTAATTGAAGCCGGTGGCTTGTAAGTCTAGCAACCGACGTGCCATGCAACTGTTCTAACCTCCACACAGCGACGCCAATGAAGACTTTGTGACCATTCCTGGCCTCGCAGGAGGTGCCGTCGGCACGAAATATGATTGGAACGTATCCTACTCTGCCACCGACTCGATCAATGGCCGCACTGTTGCGATTCCTCTGGGCAAGGTTGTAGGAGGATCAACCAAGCTCAACCGAATGGTCTTTGACCGAGGATCCAAAGCAGATTACGATCGCTGGGCTGAGCTTGGAAACAACGGCTGGGATTGGAATGCGCTGCTTCCATACTTCAAAAAGGTGAGTTAGTCCATCACTGGCCCATACAGAATGCTGATCCTTTCTATCAATAGAATGAGAGGTTCACTCCACCCAGTGCCGCTATCAAGAAGGAGTATGGCATCACCACAGATCCATCTGCTCATGGTACTTTGGGATACATGCACTCTAGCTACTCTCCGTTCTTCTGGCCTACGACCAGTACGTCCACAATTCCGACAGATGTAGTCCTACGTCCAAAGCTAACATTTCAACTCAGAGAACCTTGTCCAAGCCACTGGAGAGCTTGATATTGACATTGCTGTTGACCAAGCTAACGGCCACGCAATTGGAGGATATTTCACCCCCCATAACCAAGATCCCAAGACACTCACGCGCTCCTCTGCACGAGAAGCGTACTATGAAACTGCCTCTGGCCGAAGGAATCTGCAAATTATCACAGGTGAACAGGTCACGCGTGTAATCACCAAGAAAAACGGAAGCAGCGTCAGGGCTACTGGAGTAGAGGTAGGGCACCATCTTGCACGGTCAAGGTCCATTTGTTGATGACCACAATCTAGTTCGCCAAGACGAAAGACGGTGCGCGCAGAGTCGTCAGCGCCAAAAGGGAAGTTATCCTTGCAGCAGGGGCTGTCCATACCCCCCAGATTCTTCAAGTCTCTGGCATTGGCGACGCGTCTCACCTCTCGAGCATCAACGTGAGCACCGTTGTCAACCTTTCTGGCGTAGGCCAAAACTTTCACGACCACGTTTCGCTAGTTGTAGTCAACACCAGTAAGTCGATTTTTGTCTAGGAGTCGGATGTGTCTAACAAGAAACAGTCAATGCACCCATCCAGAGCGGCAACTTGACGAGCAACGCCACCTTTGCTGCAGAGGCACGAGCGCAATATGATAACCAACGAAAGGGTCCCTTGACCTCGGCTACCGGCGATTTCCTTCTCTTTATGCCTCTGTCCAACTACACAGATGCCGCCTCCGCTATTCACAAGCAGGCCGCTGGCCAGGACAGCAGCAAGTACCTCCCGGCAGACACTCCCAAGGATGTGGCCAGGGGCTACAGCAAGCAGCAGAGGGTTCTCACAGGAAAGCTTCTCGACACAAACTCTGCGATCCTAGAGGTCATCTGGGGCGACGGTGCCGTTGTTCTGGGTCTTCAGCACCCCTACTCGCGAGGTTCCGTCAAGGCCAAGTCTTCCAACGTATTCGACAACCCCAACGCCAGCCCCGAGTTTCTCAGGAATCCCCTCGACGTTGCCATCCTCAGCGAAGGTGTCAAGTTTGCACGAAAGCTCGTGAATGCGCCCTCTCTCGCAGAGCTGAGCCCATTCGAGGTCGTCCCTGGCGCGAATGCCACGAGCGACCATGATATTGAGCAGTTCGTTCGCGGAAACGCTGGTACTCTACTGCACCCTGCTGGAACAGCCAAGATGGGCAGCCGTAGCGAAGGAGGTGTTGTTGACAAGAACCTCAAGGTCTATGGCGTGGATGGACTCAGAGTTGTCGATGCCAGTGTGATTCCTCTGCTCCCTGCTGCACACACAATGACTACTGTTTATGCCGTTGCTGAGAGGGTAAGTACATTCGTTCTCCGTCCAAGATCCAAGTTTTCTAACAATTTAACAGGCAGCAGATCTCATCAAGGGGTCTAAGTAGGATACCAGACTATACGTATTTATTTTACTTGTTACCACTTGCTGGTATAAATACAATTTTACCTGTTCCCGGTCCACAGGCAAGACTCTATTGTGACACAATGTAGTTATAAGGCGGCTATGCTTCACTTTCTAGCACATACGACCACAGCTCGTGGAGAATACGGGGTCCCGTCCGCTCCCCCAGAGTCAAACCACGAAGCGCCGGATTAGTAGTTGGGTCGGTGACGACCAGCGAATCCCCGGTGTTGTATGTATTTTTGATATTTTTTTGACTTTTTTGTTTGTGGTGTATGTGGGAGTTTTGCCGTTGGTTGACATTATTCGAAGTGGTGCTTAAGTTGAGACGAGAAATTCCATTGTCAAGATTCTTCGATATAGCCTGACGCAACCCAATCTAAAGCCACGGTCTCTATGTCAAGTTCTGACCTCTTGATTTGATCAAATGTGTTCTTTATTATGATATAGGCTCTTTGTCTCTGAAAAGCGCACATAAATAGCACCTTGATCGCATCAAAATGGTGTCAACTTCCAACTTCCCACCTCCAGTCACTCCTCTTGCAACACATGCCACCTTATAAAAACCTCCTGCAAAGACGATCAATGTTCGATATGGATCTTCACCTTCTTCTAGGAGCGCACCAGCGATGGGAATACCTGTCCAAGCTCCGAAACTGGCAATAGAGTACGCCATGCCATTACACTTTGCATAATCTTCCATCTTGCAGACCTGGGCTATGCAAACCGGCGACAAGCTGATAGCAGCGCCAGACCAGAATCCAAAGAGGACAGAGCAAGCCATTACTCGAGTTTCATTGCCGTCAGCTGTTAGCCAAAGTGCCAAAGCAAAGGTTCCGTAATACGGCTTGTATATAAGCATTCAACCAATCACTGAATGACTCTACATTATTATATCCTATGTATGCAGGGATATAGAGGTTATTGAGAAGCTTACCCGCCTTGTAAAAACAGGTTACATCACCCAATAAGAAAGCACCTCGCCATGAAGCAAGTCCCGCACTGGTATACGTTGATTACCAACCAACAACAGCACCCATCATTTCATTTTCCTTACACACTATTAGCCGTTATACCCAACATTTGCCATGACTCCTCATGTTACCCAAACACAGGAGACTTCACAGGCTCTATGTCTTCTCGACGATGATCACCGGCACGCCTTGGATCAAGCCGTGAGGAACGTCTTGAACACAGAAGTGGCCGAGCGAGCGTATGCTCAGATCCTTGATGGCTTACCCACCAAACAGTCTTTGACAGACAGTTATCCTTATGTCAAGGACCATCCGTCCTATACAGCGAATCATGTAGACATCTGCCCAGGCTATGTTGAGAAAGCGCGTGAGTTCAGAGCTCGATTCGACCTTTTCCAGCTACAATTCGAGTCCAAGGTGACGTCCACCTACTCCGTAAATCCAACCACTGATACTTACATATCGCTAGACTCTAATACCCTTTCAAGAGGCGACTATAGCATCTGAAAATTTCAATCTGCGTCTTATAGAGCTTGTGGTCGTGGCTTGCCACCAAATTGGCGCCTATCTATTTGAACTCGACGATGGAGCCCACAAGAACGAAGAATACCAAAACTGGAGAAGCAAAGTCTTGGGAGAAAAGAGAAACGGCGTCGAATCCCGCAGATTCTACACACCTTCGCCCATTGCTTTTTGTCATCGGGCATATCGATCTTACCAGCAGTATCCCAGAGGATTTGCCGATGTTGCTGGGTACTGGGCTGAATCCAAGATCTTTGGCGGCGTGGTTGTCTTTGACCGTGGGGAGAGTGAACAGGAGGTAAGCCTTCAACCTAAGCCTAGGCTGAGTGTAGCACAAAAAACGAACGCTAAACGCAATTGCTTAGTGCAAATCGATGTGGATTCATGGAGACTTGAGCAGAGGTCCAAAGACTCTCTACCCACCAACTCAAGAGCAGTTCGACGCTCTAGTCAGCTTTCTTACTTGTCCTCCAAGAGAAAACTCAACCTATCCATTTCCCATCCATGGATCCCGCATGAACCGACCGCGCTGGCATTCATACCACGCTTTTGCCTATCACCACATCTTCCGTGACAGGTATGAGAGAAAACTAGCAGCAAACCCACCACGACCTGGATGCGTAGAAAGCGCAGTGGACTGGCCGGAATTCGAGGATCAGCGCATTCTGATGCTAGCGACTATCCTGGACCCTGAAGGCAGGCCCTACAACAGCGAGGAAGAAGTCGCAGCAGCTTCAGAGAGGATACGGAATATCACGCCTTCATCACCGTTGTGGTCATCATTTGGCAGTTCAAACACGTACCAATAGATTTATGAAGACTCTTGAAGATGAACCCTCTCAAATATACTACAGCATAATCATGCCTGTCAAGATGAATATCTCTTCAACGATCCTCGTTGATCTATGAGTATTGGAAACTTTTTTATGGATATAGTGGACGAAGTCGTCCATCCTCGACAAAGTTTTGGGTTTACGGCTCTATGAAATGAACCAACGATTGTTTGTATTTCAATGCCAACCTGTATGCTATTCTCATGTTCTAAACACCAACGATAATCGACAACCAACCAAACCATGGCCGCATATACGGCCTGTAACCACAAGGCAGACTGGCAGAGCCACCCATACAGCCTCGTTCGTGCATCCTACCCATGCCATTCTCACCCAGTCAGATCAGCTATCCTACATTGGTGGGGTCGCGCTCAGCTGCACAGCATTGCTCAAAGTCAGCATCCTGAATTCAAGCTGGCCTCTTCTCCCTGCCCTTTTTGCCTCATCTGCCGCCAGCATGGACCCCATCACTGCTTTTCAAGTTGCTGGAACGGTCGTTACGTTTGTCGAGTTCACTCGTAGTCTCCTCACAGAGGCTCACCAAGTGTACACGTCTCCCTCAGGGACGACTTCAAAGAGCATCCGTCTGAACAGCATCGCCTGCGATCTCATTGCAGTTGGAGATCAGATATCAGCATCGCTGCCAGACACGACCTCGACTACTCTTACCGCTTCGGATGAGACACTCCTGAGACTTTGCAGAGAGTGCAACGCCGTTACAGATGAGCTCCAGCAAGCACTCGGGAAGCTGCAAGCTCGTGGCACCACCAAATTCAACTACGCCGTCAGCAGCATCGCCACAGCCTTCAAGGCTATTTGGTCTCAAGGCGAAATCAATGACTTTGATCAGCGTCTCCAGCGGATACGCTCAGAAATCACCATGTCTCTTCTCATGTCTTTATGGTGAGCCTGACCAGCTGGCTGGGAGAATGGAGGCTGTAAATTGATTCTAATGCTACCTAGGGAGGAAGAGAGAGTGTATGGAAAGCCTAGACAAGAGTATCTCAAGGATCACTTGGATGGGATTGAAGCTGTAATCACAAAGACTGACGAGAAGATCGATCAGTTGGCCAAAGACCTTGTCCTGATTACTTCAACGGACGATGTGACTTCAAAAACCAACACCGCGGCAGTTGACAAGCGCACCCATCTCTTTCAAGAGCTATGGAAGACGAATTGGAGCCCCGCTGAGAGCACATACCCCGATCCCCAGACATCGTCTCGGCCTGAAGATAAGAGAACCACAAAGCTGGTTCAGGACCATATCATTGCCAGCTTGTGGTTCTCGTCGATCGAGTCGAGAGACCGCAATATTTCTGAGCCGTACAAATCTACCTATGAGTGGATCTTTCACAAAGACTCGGAGACAGAGTTCACAGATTGGCTGAAAAGCAGTTCAAATTCACTGTATTGGATCACTGGAAAAGCAGGTTCTGGGAAATCAACCCTCATCAAGTACATCGTCCATCACTCATCAACTGCGATACACCTGCAGCACTGCTCCGGCGGGCTTCCGCTGTTGTTCACGCACTTTTACTTCTGGGAAGCCAGTCCAGATCCATTGCAGCAGTCCCGAGAAGGTCTTGTTCGTACCCTTCTATGGCAATGCTTGAAGAAACGGCCAGACTTGATTGCAAAGATTACGCCTCGCCGCTGGGCAGCGTACCATGCTCTTCAGGGCTGGGAATGCTCACCTCCGCCTTGGACATGGGACGAGCTACAAGAGGCATTTAGAAACATGGCATCTCTCAACGATCAAGCGTTCAAGCTTGTCATGTTTGTCGACGGCCTTGATGAGTTTGGTGGTGGGCCTACAGTCCTGATCGACTGGCTGACAGAAGCTACCACCACATATAGAGTGAAAACCTGCGTAGGGAGTCGCCCGTGGACAGAGTTCTCTGATGCCTTTCATCAGAATCCTACCCTTACAATGCAATACCTCACCAAGCGGGACATCGACGCCTATATCAAGGGCCACTTTGAGTCATGTCTCGCCTTTCGAGAATGGAGAGCCCTGTCACCCAACGATGCAGAGAAGCTGCAAAAAGACCTGTCAGAAAAGGCACAGGGTGTTTTTCTCTGGGTGTACATCGTGGTTCGGGACCTCATCATCCACTTGACCAGAGGGAAAAGCTTGCACGAGCTCCATTTCACCCTTGAAAATCTGCCAACAGACATCATGAAGCTCTATACCAAGATGGATGCTAGTCTTGAGCCCGGGGATGCCAAAAGGGCTGCTCGATACTTTGGTCTACTTCTCGCTTCCATCGAAGATTTGCGCAGCAGCACGCTATGGTTTATCGAGGAGAACAAGGTCTGTCCCGACAACTCGATCGATGCCGTGAATGCCATGCAAAAGATTCTCAAGAGACGTCTAAATAGTTCTACGCGAGGCATGTTGGAGCTCTCTGGCTACGGGACTGTAGAATTTCATCATAGAAGCGTCCGGGAGTGGCTTTTACTTCCCCATGTTTCGCAGACTTTGGCAGATCGTTTGCCCGACGACTTTGACGCAAACCTCATGCTCCTCGAGGCATATATCGAATATTTCGTCGACAAAGAGCTTCAATACGAGGCTGAGACTTCGCTTACGATATCCTTCTTCAGCTTTTGGGAATCTATTTCCTTTTGTCTGATGTACGCCTCGCGAGTTGGCGCGTCGCCGCTGAAGACGCCAATGCTTATCCGTAAAATGGAAATATTACGAGAAGCAGCAGACCGGCAAGCAACTATTTTAACCAAGGATGGAAACACCACCTTCAAAGAACTGTCTCAAAAAGCTACCAGCGTTGAAATGGCCAAGCCGCATTTCTTCAAGTCCACCGTTCATAGTCTGTCCGGAAACCACAGAAACGTCTCAAGGTCCCGATTCAGCCTCGAGAAGCAGAGAACAGAGAACTATACTCCTGGGCATTGGTCACTGTCGCAGGATGACTTTCGTGCTAGTGCACAAGATTGCTTCACTGGCCTTGCTGCTCAGTTCGTGGTGACTCCATACGTTGCTGCCAAGATTAAGGAGAACAAGGATCTGTTGAAGGAGAAGAATGATCGGAGGTCTTTGCTCCATAATGCAATATTTGGCTGGCAAACATACTACTTTTCTGAAGACACGTTATGGGGACAGCAGCAATGGTCACGCCTTAAGAACAGCTATCAGCCAAGGTTAGATCTGGTCAAGTTGCTCCTGGATGCTGGAGCGACCACCAGAGGACGTATACATATACCGCCTCCGAAAGCAGAGGGGGGCTTGGATTATACAGAAGAGATCAATCGCTTTGAGGGCTCGGGTAGACCAGATAGAGTTGGCCCGGGGGAGTACTGGGGCAAGGTAATAGATCTGCTACAGGAGAAGAAGCGATGGCATTTACGATCTCGAAAACGATAGGATTTCTCTGGATCATAGGAGCTTCTCTTTTGGTCTATGATGGATAACTAACATGAATCAAGCCTATAGCGAGGGTATTCCACCCGTGACTCTTCAGAGCCGTGGAGATTGTACAAAGTTCTGCGGACAAGGGCGAGGTTCTCGGCGCTTAACCGGGTGGCCGCTTCTTGGGCTGGCTCGCTTGAGCCGTCGAGTCTGTGTGAAGGGTCTGATTGCAGATGGCACCTTGTTGCAAAAAGGGGTAGATTCGATGAGGGTCAGCGAGCTTCGAGTTTTTGGTGGTGAGAGTGTTGGTGATAGACTAGGATGTTGTGACGACCTTGCGTGTTGGTAGTTGAGATGAGAAAAGCCTAGCCTTTTGGCCCCCATTGTTACTATATATATTTCAGAAGCCCTTGAATGCACCGTCTGTGCATTTGTTAAGCGCCCGCACCATCCTTGACTTGGCGCCAACTATAACATACTGAAACAAGGCCGTTGGTTTCCGTGCAGTTGGTCGAAAATTTAGCAACTGGTACAGAGGGCAGCCGTCAAAAGTTCTTG